>JAWNNE010000100.1:0-140000 GCA_035043205.1 Drosophila trichaetosa | reverse complement strand
TACTTGCACTATTCAAATACCTCAATAGATAATCGATAAGCACATTTATTTGCCTCGTTTACACTGGAAAAAAACAAGAATGCCAATGACTCTGTCAGTTGTGTTCTAGCACATTCGAAACGATTTCGAACTGTGTCAAAACTCAAGTCAAGTATCATCGCCCCGTATTTACTTAGTCTATACCTAAGTCGCATATACATAACATCTGAGTGGCCTATTGAGCAGCGGCATGCCGCCAGATTGTGGATTGAACAATACGCATATAGAACAGTACACACAAACATACATAAGTACATTAATACATAGCTACATACATGTGCATATGGTATAAGTACAATGCACTAAGTTATGGTATCAATATCAATTTAATTGCTGCGCAAAACAAAATGTATTAAACTTGAACTAAATTGTGCGCATTATTTGAAAGTAGACACAAACTTGAATGGAAAAAAAAAACAAATGAATAAAAAGCAACACATAACAAGAACATAAATAATAGAGAACCTAATCAATCTATCATACTATCTATCAAGGTGGCGAAAACTGAATGCCCTAGACACACAATACATGTGAGACAAGAGATTCGATATTAATCGATATACAGCGATACATAAGTATTAATAGTTACTGTGATATTTCAACACAAGCTAAGCTTTAACTTAAATGGTTGAAAATATTACGAAAATTAAATAAAGACATGAATTTTTCCAACTATATACATATATAGATAAATTTAAAGGAGGGAGGCTCATGCAGGCTACATGCCTGCCGTTTACTACAATACCAATTCCAAGACAGTTGGAATAATATGCTCCAGCATGCTCCAGGTGATAATTCATATTTCAAATTGTCGATGTTGGTTCCAACTTTGATCTCACTAGTTGGCGTCTGGCGGAAAATATGCTCGACTTCGATTTTCCTTTTATTTTCATTGCTATCGGAACCTCATGTCAAAAATGTCCTTCTCAAAACGAAAAGTAAAAGGAAAACGAGTTTATTGTTCCTAATTCTAGAACAAACGTACTCAATCCAAAAATATGTAAAGTTTGATTAAGATTTTCGCCGATTTTGGGTAATTTTGTTGTCTTTCTTGTAAGAGCCTTAATGCTCAAATCAATCGATTTCATCTTTCTCACGAATTATTTTTCACGAACTGAACTGCCAGAAAGCTTTCAGATAAGAAGGAGTGTGTATTGAGTGTCTCCTAGACGAGGTGCTGACTTCCTTACTGTTTGCTGCATTTGGGTACATATCAATAGGCAGTTATCATACCACCACCAAGATGGAAAAACTAAAGGGCCGCATTGCAGTACTAACGAAACAGGTTGGCAGGGCTAACAAGACCACAGCTTAATTTGACCACGTTTGCCACAAGGTGGCGTATTATAATAAAAGTGAGGCAGGTCATGTTTCTTGGCGGTTACATTTTTGTATGGCGACAATTTAAATATCTATGAAAGTGCATGAACTTTCCATCATATTTTTGTACGTTGTGGAGTAGAATATGGCGTAAGTAAGTGTTTGTGTAGATAACTTTTAAAATCTGCTGATTTTGTGTTATGTGTTGAGGTGGCCAACAATAGGTTTCGCCGCCAAATTCTCTTTTTCTGCCTTAAATCTTGTCTTTAATCAATCCAACAACGGTGTCTGAACGAAACTAGATTTTTTGATTTTTTTTATCCTGTTGAAATTGGCAAGATTCCGAATTCAAATTCAAAATTGAATTGCCGTTTAAAAGCTTATACCTAGCGCCACCTAGTGGAAAGTTTTCGAATTACCTATTTGTATTTTGCCATGTCTGTTAATTAAATGATAAAAAAAGATTTGTAAAGATGACTTGTGAATAAGTTCCCTGGAGGGAAGAATCGCCGGGAGCGTGGAGTAAATTAATCATCAATTCCAATTTAAGGGCGATGCGCCAAAAAAATCCGTACAGGCCCACTGCGGGTACGTCGTGGCCATAAACACCATAAACACCACGCCGGCCAACTGTTTCGTATGTTTAGTGTGTGCATGTCGGTGTTGTTTTATAGGTCGAGTTTGTTTTGGAGTCTGTACCGTCTATGGGCAGGATTGGAGTTACCCCACCCTGAGAATACTGAGCTAAAAAAACTAGACGTGATTCATGCTATAAGACTGTAGCCCAAATGGCTGACAAAGTAAATGGAAGCCAAATGTGTGTGTGTGTGTGTGTGTGTGTGTGTGTGTTTGGTTTGCTTGAAGTAACAGCTATAACATTTATGCACATTATTAAATGTGCTTCAATGCCACACAGAACAGGTATAAGCATCTGAATGTGACTCTGTGTGTGTGTGTGTGTGTGTGTGTATGTGTGTATTTATGCATATGTTCTCTGAATGGCAAAAAGCTGTGCACAAGCACTTAAGCTTTTTGTTGCTAGTTATTTATGACAAGCATATATCAAACTTTTTACAATCGCTGGGGCCTATTTTATTTATTTTTTTATATGGCTGTTGTCTATAAAGGAAATGTTAATAAAAATAATAAAAATTCAAAGATGCACACTCGCTAAAGAAAATCCGCGTATCGATTTCCGGTTTGAAACAAGACTTCAATTTTGTTCGTTGGTTTCCAGAACCTGGTCTTCCACAGTTCATGATCCCAGATTTCGGTTTATAAGTGGCTTCAATGTACAAAATATTTGTTTTACTTATTATTTCTCAAACGAAGTAAGTTACTTTTAATAAAGAAATAAGATCTTTTAATACCCCAAAAAATTGGTTTTCGATATTATTAAAACTTGTGGTTTATTTATTCAAAGCTTTTTAATACAAAATGAACGGGTCCGTTACATACGAGTTAAACTACGCGATTCAAGCGACAAAAAGCGACTGCTTGGAACTGCATGCAAGTAGTTGAAGCAGATCATCGAAGAAGGTCATGATCATAAGGAACTTACAATTACCGTTGCTCGCAGGCAACAACAGATTAAGACTACGAAACGGCAATGCAAGGCAGCTGCGGTGTACATAGACAAATTCAATTATTTCCAACAGATACATATCTTATATAACGGATCCGCTTCATACGAGTTAAACTTCGCGATTCAAGCGACCAAAAGCGACTGCTTCGAACTGCATGCAAGTAGTTGAAACAGACCATCGAACCTGTACCTGAGTACCTGCTAGGCATTTTTATATTTAACATGTGTTACATATCTTTCTGGTATCTTAAGCCAGTGTCCACTCTTGAACATTCTACCAAGGTCCGATGAACTTAACCGTGTACGTAATCGGATATGCATTATCTTACAAGACAGATCTCCCTTCGGTCCTTTTTATGGTATGCACTCTCATGGTGCTGGGAGAACATCGCAAAGACTACATGGACGTGCAGGTTGAAGCTCAGTTCCTAACCGTCCTGCTGATATTCAGCGTATGCAGCCAAGCCTTGATGCTTGGTGTTTGGATTCCAATTTGGAATATGATTGGAGAGCTGTACACCTACTGGCTATCAAAAGAATATGTAGCAGACATCTCAAGTAACCGTTTAGGGGTATACATATCCTTGTACATTTTGAAGTTGGCCACATCGATTTTAATATCTTTCAATATTTTTCGTCGCCACTGGAAGCTCATTAAAATGCAATTGGGACTTGTTCACACATAAATAAAGCTCTTCAAATTTACGGTGAATAATTACGCGGAATTCTTTAGATATATGGCTATCGGTTAAAATACATAACATACTTTTTAGCACAATTTGTATACTCAGAAGCCCAACATTCAAAATTGAAGTTGGGCGCAAATGTATGTAACAGGCAGAAGGAAGCATCTCCGACCCCATAAAGTTTATATATTCAACAGCCGATGTCTGCCTGCTTGTCTGTCCGTCCGTCTGTCCGTACGTCTGTATGAACACGCGGATCTCAGAGACTATAAGAGCTAGAGACTTCAAAATTGCAATGCTAATACAACTAGAATAAATTTAACAGCTGGGTTAAAGGTATATCGTAGTCGAGCTGACTCGACTACAGCATTCTTACTTGTTTCATTACAGTTTTCATATGAAACAAAAGAATACGTTGCAGTCGGGCGTAGCCGAATGATTGAAAGTAACCAGAAAGTAACGAGACTCTTTGTGATCAGGGGATGTGCCAGTCCCCTAGTTAGTAATTTAAAAATGAGTAGAGAATGGTCAGCATCAATACAGAAGAAAATTCAAGCAGTTGGAGCAAATAATACCTGGGAACTTATAGATTTGCCACAGGGCAAGATTGGTAGCTAGGGGCTGTGAGCCGCCCGTCAGGAGAATATAAGTTATTCCTGCATCAAATGGTCCTGTCGACTGTCTACTTGAACAGCAAGCTCTCCGCAGAGTTATAAATATCCTAACAAAGCCTTGAAGCCGAATAAATCTCTGTATGGGCTATAGCAAAGCGGCAGAGAATGGAATGCCTAATTGGATGCAGTACTGAGAAAACAGGGATTTATAATTTATATGTAACTCTTGGGCAAAACTGGCGCAAAGGAACGCTAATCCTCACAGCGAACACGCAGTTGCAGCTAAGCGTGGGCTGAGGTATCTCAAAGGTACAGCTAATTTGAAAATTGATTATCAACCGTTAGATGGCTTCACCGATGCGGATTGGGCAAATGATGCTGCAGACGGCAAATCGTGGAGGTGGTGCAGGTGGGACTATTTCGTGGGAGTCTAACTGGCAACATCTGGTATATTTGAGCAGTACTGAAGCCGAGTGCATTGCATTATCAACTGCGGCTATTAAAGTATCAACTGCCTGGTATTAAAGTATTAACATAAATGTGGACAACCAAAGTCGAGAAAAAATGCGCAGATTGCATGCAACAAACTCTTCGGCTGACGCACAATTAATAAAGAGCATGGAGTGGCTGCAACGAATGCGCTTCAAACAAGAACAGTGTGTGATAAAAAACACAAGTGCTTGCAAACAAGGATAAAAAATTTATTAAAATTTTAGAGGCACACGGTATATATGGTATACGCTGCTCAGTTATTGTGTTGTGTATGGTATTCTGTTGAGAAGTTTGTTGGGCATTCGAGGAGACAGATCTTAAATTAAACATATAAATATTGTTGATCAGTATCACTGGCCGAGTCTGTCCGTCTGTCTGTCTGTTTGTAGGCGAACTTGCCAGCTCAGTTTTAAAGGAATTTCATTATTGATAGCTTAGTCAAAAACTTATCAGCATCGGGCTTCCATGTAAATCAATTTAAGAATTTGTATGTTTTATGTAATATGATGTAAAGTATTCTCAAGAAAGTAGTTACCAAGATTTTTCACATTAATTCTTATATATTTTGGACGCATAGACTATCGGTAAGTCGAGTACTTACGCTGATTTTGAGTTAATTTAACTTTGTCCGCCTATTTCCGCTCGTTTGCAACTCAACTATTAAACTATTTGTAATAAAAAGATACTCAGAAGATACTCAACAGATTGTCAGAGTGGCCAGGCTTAGTAAGCGCATGTAGGAGTAGAGTGAAGAGGAGTCGACTATCATGTTTCATTCTGTGTGGGTTTTTGATTTTCAGGTCTTTGCAACGAATTTAAAACAAAACGAGAGCTGCATTTTGAGTTGGGGTTGCGGCTGTGCACCCAGTGCATTAATGCAAGTCATTTGTCAAAATTGTATCCACAAATTGGCCAGACAAAATGACACACAGGCCACTGAAGGACCCGGACATGCGTGTTCCCATAGATACCATAGAAACAAGTTTTTCATAATTGGTATCGGATGCATTCGAGGGCAAAGGTACCTCCTAATTGGCAAAGAGGCAAAAACTCATGCATATGTCAACGAAATGACCAATTTATTGCAGTTCGAAATATGAATACCCTGGCTCAGTTAATGAGCATAATCTAAATGAAAGAACGCCATTTCTATAGTTACTTCTTCATTCCAGATTTTTATTTTACTTAAGAATTCAATCTTGAAAAAAATGTGAAAATCATAAAAAAAAAGATTCTTATGTTTTCGCATGTGGTTCGCACTTGAATCAAAAGTACAGTCTTAATTTCCGATTTGTTTTACTTACTTAATTGACGTCGAACTATAGAGCTCTAGAGTTTGTCAAGGAATTAACTCAGCCATTAGCTGTTATATATCACTGAAGAACGATATAGCCAAAAAGGCAAGTCAAACAACGTTCGACAATTTTGCTTAAGCCTACAGGATACTATTTCTTCATCGTCTCCAGATTAAAGTCATTTAAAAAAAGATAAAATGCATTGTGAATGATAAACCATGTTGCATATTTAACAAATTTGGAACCGATCCCATTGAATTTGTCTGAATTTGTACCAGGATAATTGAGTCCTTATACGGCTTTTCGGTTTGCGGCAAAGTTTCGTGGAACAAAACTGCTCGCTTTACGGCCATGACTCGTTCCACGAAACTTTGCCGCAAGGTTAGGTATGGTTGTATCTGCCACGTGTCGAACATGCACACACAAAAACGTACACACACACGCACACACACACACACCCACACACACCCACACACGCACACACAAGAGAATCAAAAGGCAAATTAGTTCTGTTGCAATATGTGAAAATGTTAAACCACACGCATGCCAGGAATTAAAATCTGCATTGATAAATAAATGGAAATTTGAATGAAAAGTCAAATAAATATGGAAGTCACAAAAATACGTGCGTATTCATATATTGTAGAACAAAAGAGACGAATCAAATGAGTAATTTAACAAACCAATCAGTTCATAGGATATAGTCGAAACTTTGCATTGGGATCCTTAGGCCACTTTGAAAAGTCAGACACACTGTAATGATTCGCTTGTCGAGTCAATATAATATATATCTGTTTCCTCCATAAAAGGGGCAATCATTTGTTGCGTTTCACATTTAGCGCCATTTTTAGGCGAATTTTTGGAAAAACGGGAGTGCTTAAGTTCTTTGGACCTCAGACAGATTCTTTTCTTTTCAAAGCCCTTGAACGAACAAGTTGTGCGCGGTGCAAACGAATTAACACGAAAAAAAGGAACTATAAAATACTAGTTACAAGTACTTATAAATAAAATAATAATTTTTAGTGTAAATAACGTATTTTCTTCATGGCAAGCCACTAAAACGCATTGAATGTGTTGATGATTTGGGAATACTTTTAGATCCCAAGCTTAAGTTCGACAAGCACGTTTCCTCCTCTGTTAATCGAGCCTTTGGAGTCCTGGGTTTCATTAAGCGCTGGTCAAATGAAATTGACGATCCCTACATTACTAAAACTGTTTATAGCTCACTTGTGCGTCCTATTCTGGAATATGGATCCTGTATATGGTCACCCAATTACAAGGTTCATCAGGATAGAATAGAATCCGTACAAAAACAGTTTCTATTATTTGCCTTTAGGGGTCTTCATTGGAATACTAACATTAGCTTACCTTCTTACCATAGTAGACTTTTATTAATAAATCTTCCTTCTCTTTCTAATCGTAGAACAATGCTTGGTGTTATTTTTTTACACAAGCTTATAAACGGTGAGATTGATTCATCGGAGTTAGAAAGGTTTTCTCCGATGCAAATTAGCACTAGGATAGATGTGGCATTTTTGTTTTTTTGTGTCTTTCCAGTTTAGATATTTGATCTTTATACATTTTAGTATACTCCAATAAATATTATATATAATATATAATTGATCTGGACTTGGAGTCAAAGTATGCTGGCTGAAAATCTGAGAAGGTGTAATTGAAGCAGGGTTCACTTCGAACTGACATTCAATTTGTTTTGTCGTTTGTTTAACATTCCAAAAATTTACTATTTCATCTGGAAAAATATAGAAAAAATTGAAGCTGCAGCTGCCCCGAAAGACGTTTGAAATCAGCGAAGCGAAAATGTCCGGATCTCGGGCGAGGATAAATATCATCGTGCCCAGTGTTTGTCCGTTCCCAGAACTAAATGCCTTCAGCAGTGGAAATAGACGGCCGGAGCAGCGGCCGGAGCAGGTGTCGGAGTTGATGCTGGAGTCGCCATCGACCGCTGATGAGAAAGAACCGCCGGCTGTTGCCGCTGCCGTTTCCAAGGCCGTGGCAGCCATAGCGGAGAATGTCGATGGTGGGGAGGGGGGCAACGGGCAGTCCCTCTTTGTGATTGACAGCCAGGGCCAGCTGCTGGAGCATATCCGCTACCTAGGCAGCGACTATCGCGGCGCCCTTCGAGCTGCCATCAATGCCACGCCCCCTTAGTTGAAGTAAAGCATTTTTCCATGCGCCTTCCGTTCAAATTTACAGTCAAAGCAACAGCCAAACATCTAAAGGATTACCACAACACGGTAAGTGATATAAGCACACATCGCAAGGCCATTAGCCGATGGCTAAAAACTAATTAAGAATAATGTCCTACAGACGTCGCTGCAATCCTGCAAATCCTTCTCACAGCTAACACTCTGTGTGTGTGAAGAGAGATGCAGAGAGATGGCGAGGGATAAAGATAATGCATTGGCTGCGCTCATTCATCTTCCGACAATTGTTTCTAAGGACCCTACACTATATCTTAAATAATACCAACTTATATCACATAAATCAAAGCACTATCGCTTTAAAAGTAGAGTACATTTTCCAAACCAGTTTCCCAACTGTGAGCATAAAGTTTTCAACCTTTTCATCAACCCTTGAAGAGATTAAACTCTTTTATTTACAGTTAGTTAGCATGGAGCATAGAGTATAGAGTATTTAGATGTTTACTGAGAATAACATATTGAATGTATATAAATGTCATTGAGTGTATACAACTTTACAGTAATGGATTAATATAGTTATAGTTATTGTTTGGCGACCTCTCGAACTCAAAAACTTACTGGACGGATGCCGTGAATCAATCCCTGAAGACGAGGAGTAATAAAAAAATATAAAAAAATCGCTTGACAAATGAAAATCATGTTAGTAAATACAGTCCAAACTATTAATTTCTAAGATCGTACATAAATTGTACAAATTTTTCATAATATATTGATTTTAGATGTAATTTACAATTGAAATTCAAGTAAATAATTAAATAATTATTTTTCTGTGTGTATTTAAACGTATTTAAACAATGATTTAACACCAACCGCAAAAATTGGGGAAAATCAGAACAAACAGAATCAAGCCCAAATGAACGATGAGCGGCATTAAAGAATTGGACTGACTGACAAGGCATAGAGAATACATACATACATACATACACACATATATTTGCATATATTCTGTATTCTGAGGGTGTTTTCATTTGCGGTGAAATGTGAAGGATATCGAAGGGGACTTCCATCTACATCTACATCCAAAGTGTGTGCAAGCCAATTTTTGCATTTCAACTTTGACAAACAGGCAAGTAAAAGACTAACAAATATGAAAATATAACTTGTATCTGGTCAATGTTGTTGTTGTTGTTATTATTGTTGTTGTTGTTGGTGTTGTTATTAGTGTTGTCACTTTCACATTTTAATTAAAAGTTTGACAGCTCAAAAGCAAACATCCCTCTGTGCACTAATAAGGCTCGAGCATTATGAATTTGCCTACTAGATACCCTGCAATTGGTGACTGAAGCCCAAATACATCGCGACAGTCCTCAAGATTTAAGGACAAATTTTACTCCCAGAATCTGATGACAGAAATTAACTTTAAAGAGTTAAAAAAAGCTGTTAAAGACATTTTTAAAAAAATGTCAAATTTTATAGAGATTTGATTGAAATTTTATCTTTTTCTGTGAAGGGCAACTCAAAATGGATTCCACATCAGAAATTTATAAACATTATTTTCCTGAATTTAGAAAAAAAGAAGAGTTTCGAAATATGAGCATATTTTTTGAAAAATAGGAAAAATGTAAAGAGATTTGATAATGCTTACCTCTAATAGGCACAAAGGCTCCCTTTCAAACATTCTGTGGCTAAAGGGTATCTTGTCAATGATAGGTTGTGCCTTGCACATGCATTATTTGCATTTCTTGTAATTAAATTAGCAATATGTGCAGAATGCAATATATTAGTAGTGAACCATGGCAGACAGTTCAATTAGTTCCTAAAATTGAATTCACGCTGTCTGCCTGCCATTTATTGGCAAAGTGAAATTAATTAAGACAAATTTGAATGCTGTTTTTCTGCAAGAGTTTTGCCTACTGCTTGCATAATCAAATTTCCAGTACAATAGGCCAGCTTCTGTTTGCATTTTTGTTCTACGCTATTTATTTGTCAAATAGGTGTTATTTATTATTAACATTTTGTTTTGATCTTTGTTTACATGAGAGGAGTCAGGAGGCAGTTAGGCAGTTGGTCAGTCAAGCAGCAGTCAGTTCTATTTAACAAAATCTCTCAATAAGTCAATCAACCAATGGAACAAACTAAACCCATCATTCAATCAGTCAATCAATTCGCTCAAGCAATAAGTCTCTCAGTAATAACTCAATCAATCAGTCAGACAATCAAGCAATTTGACTATGAGAAAGTCATTCGCTCAACCAGCAAGTGTCTCAGTAAGTCTTATCAGTCAATTAGTCAATTAGTCAGTTACTCACTCAGTTATTTAATCAGTAAGTTTGTCAGTCAATTTATCTAATCAGTCATTTAGTCTGCTGCAACGATTCAGTCAATCAATACTGCATCAATCAATCAATCTGTCTCATCATCAATTAAAAACGTATTCCAGTCTGCGATTTACTTATTATTATAAATTGGTGTATCTGCACAGCGACAATAGTCCTTCTATTGTACTCCTTTCATCTTACTCCTTCCTCCATCAACCCCAGCTCCTGCACGAATGCTAGAATCCTTGTTGGGTACAGAACTTCTATGTCCTGATATTTCATAACAATCATCCCTAGGATGCTGCATCTTTTCCCGGCCATGTGCATTTCACAGAGCATGTCAATAGACCGGTGAGTATCCTAAGACTGTCTTTCCCCATAGATATTACGTGCTTAAATCGATTTTGACTATAGCCGCCCAAAAGACTTGTGGCTTGTTGGAGTCCTGGTGTCTCTGCCCAGCTCAGACTAGTGCGAGTTACTTAAATAGCTGCTTAATCCTACAAATTAAAGATGGAAACTGAAGCAGTTGAGTAAATTCCTGGCCACATGTTGCTTGATTCAGCTGAGTAGCGGCAGCCACACAATTGGCGGTAGGCGTGGTGGTGCTGGGTTGCAGGTCACAAAGTCACTTTTGCCTACATGGCCAACGAGTTGAATCAACAACTAACAGAGCAAAATTGGCTTAAATGGTAAACAGAGACAAAGCCGCAACGGTGCAACAATGAAGTGCAGCATGTCTCGCACCACGCGCCACGCGCCACTTACCACGCACCACACACCACCATGCCTCATGTCTCCATTTGCGCTTGGCTGGCCTGCCTTCTGCGTTAAGTTGCTCCCTCCGCGATAATGGTGCATGCACGACCTGCCTCCTAGCTTCCCACCTCTACCTATCCCAGTGGCTGCCAGACAGTTGCCACGCCGCATAGCCATGAAACGCCATCGCCACTCCCCCACCCGCAAAGACTTAACGTAATTAATGACTTTTGTCATGGCCAACACTGCCAAATAACCAAATAAACCCAGTTCCACCTCTCAGCCCCTGGCCTTGGCTCCTATATCCGGGCTGGCCTGGCGGCCATTATGTTAAATTTTATATATATGTGCGCGTCTGCTATGGCAACAAGTCAACAGATCCCTAATCGGGCCACGTTTCACGTTCCATGGGCAACAGACAACAGGAAACAGGCAACAGGCAGCAGGCAACAGGCAACAGGCAACAGGCAAGAGGCCAGTTAGTTGGGTGACTTTACTCCAACAAAAAATCGTCGGGCATTTTAGAAATTCGCCACATTTTTTGGCGCCAAGGGTTGCTCATTTCTTGTTTCTAAAATTGAGGGTTGTGGTTAACTCACCTTTGATGTTGCCTAAATAAATATTATTAAATATTATTATTTTCAGACTTGTGATTTGATCTAGATTTGAGATTTAAGTTTCAGAAAGTTTTTTCCAAGAATCACAGTTTTTATTTCATTTCTTATAAAATGTCTACAAAAAAGTTGTTTAAAGAAACAACATATATTTGGGATAGTCGATTTGGGATTTCGATTTATGTTTAGAATCTATTTCTAAAAACAAGAAAAACTTAACTTCAGTAGAAATTAAGTACAAAAGTACAAGCAATATCTGACCAAGGATGATCAGGTATAGACCACAACAAGTTTTCTTATATCTAGATCATGTGTTTACAACACATCATTCCTTATTGCATGATTAAGGTTGTGCTTGTTAACTTAATTGCTTGGATTAAGACTTATAGTCTTTGATTAAGCTATGCTTATCTTAACTAAATTTAAATTTAATATTCAATTAGCTTCAAACAATAATGTTAGTTCGTCAATATGGAACATCTAAATTAGTACAACAATTGTGATGCTTTAGACGAGAGAACTTGACTATGTATCCCAGATTTACCTTTTATAAATTATCTTCGATATTTAAGACAGGATTTCTTGCTATCGATATACATGTGTATATCGAACGGTGGACTTTTGAATGAGATAAAATAGATTTGGTCTGCGCATGGTTCTCGAGGACTTACGTCATAAATCTCTAGCTTTTGCAGTCTCTGAAATCGTGTTTTTCTAACAGACAGGATGTCGATCAGGCATATATCCACTCAACTGCTACCCTGTGCCAATATACCCGTTTAAAATTGGAATAGGGTGTACAAATGCTTGAAATAAATAGTTACAGCGTATCTTCTATTCGCAAGCCATCGACTTCTGGTGTATTTAGAGGTAATTTAAATATGTATGTACAATACACACATACACACACAGTCACACACAAAGGCACACACACACACAGACACTAGGGTTACACAGAGGAAATTATTTGCCATAGACTCAATGAAGCACCTGAGCCAGAACAGGACAATAGGCAATGGCGACAATTGTGTGGCACTCAGATGAAGTGGAGTTAAATACGTGTCGCTATGGAGCAGGCTGCCCATCTGGTGTCCTTTAATGGGCTTCAATGGATCAACTTATGCAAAGGACGAGATGAATGCAATCGACTTCGTCAAAGGACACAGCTCACATGCATGTCGAATGAAACTCAATACGACGCCATCATTTGTCAAAGCCAATGCTTCCATGCTCGCAATTTGATTTCAAAACATTTTTAAAATATGCAGACTGAATATGAGGAGGAACGTCTGTTATTCTGCTCCTCTCTTAATATCAGCAGTATGTGGAGGAGTATTACTATTTTAGCTTTAAATTTCGAATGAACAGCAGCTATAAATGAAATCCTTGAATTTCAAGAATTTCTCAACATTAATTGTGATTGTTATTAATAATTATAATGCCAGGAACTCATTCGAAATGAGCCATGAAGTTGTGCAATTGTATATAGCAGGCAAAGGAAGGCATCTCCGACCCTATATATATATATATATATATATATATATATATATTCTTCATCAGGTTCAACAACGAATTTAGCCATGTCCGTCTTATTATACTTTGATACCGAAGCTATCATAGTATATTGGTTTTCTGCATTGTCCGTCAGTCTGTCTTTTATAGATGCCCTTAGAGATAGAGACTTGAAACTTGGAACGGACAAGGTGTACAAATTTGAGTGTTACGTCCACTAGTGAGCTAGGAAATCGATAAAATCGATAATCGCAAATCGATAAAGCCATATATCTCCCTTAATCTTAAGACTACAGTGAACCAATTTGGTTGGAAGGTTGTGGGTAATATCCTCCAAAGATCGGCATATGCCACGCCCACATCCGCCGCCCCCAGGGACCCCACCACCAAACATTTTAAGTGGCTGTATCTTCGGCAGATTTTAAATAAGAGCCGTCAAATTTGGTAGGCATATTACTGGTAGACGCCTTTAAGAACCGGTAAAACTGTATAGCCACGCCCACACCTGTGCCTATAATCTTCAAAGCTGATATTTTAGCAGGTGTACATCGATAAATCCGCGTGTGTCGCACAATTTTAATGATAGGGTTACCAAAATTGGAAGGTAACTTGCCGGTAACCACCTTTGAGGAATTTCGGCCTTAGAAATCTAAAATGCGCATATCTTCCAAAATTTGTAAGCCGCGTTCACCATATTCAGAAATTATGTTAGTTGTAACTCTCCTTAGAGATATATTAATAAGTAGATGGCCACGCCCACTTCGCCTCCCCAAACCGATAGACCTGTTAGAGTTAATCGGTAAGTCCATGTATCTCACACAATATGAAAGCTAGAGTTACCAAATTTAAAAGATATATTACTAGTAACACCCTTAAAAAATCCGGAAATACCATTTTGGTCCACATCCATTTATTTATTTTGAAAACATGTATTACGCAACCAAACTTAATAGAGTTTGGTCTTGCATTGAGCACAGTTTGAGGTAGTTAGAGAAACCGTGTCTGATGGGCAGTCACTTTCCACTAACCATTAGCATTTATGGTTAAGTATAATTCAATTGGCATAAATCATTTTATTTGCCAAGAATCTCAACTTTTGCCATATCTTCGGATGGCAAATGCATTTGTTTCAGTATTTTTTTTGGAAAATATTCTTGAATCTTTTTATTTTTCAGAAAATGTGCTTCTAAGAACCAGAGTCTTTCTTTTCTAAATTTTATGGCAAACGATTAAAAAATGTTGAAAATACAGATACAGACGAAAGCTAACCACTAATATAAAATCAGATAGGGATTGTCGATTTATATATGTATATATATATATATATATTGGTAGCTTTTTGAATAAAATTGTTGGCAAGTATTTAATGAGGCACCTACATGGTTGTTTTGACCATGAATTTGGTTACATAATTCGGGTACAGTTGCTCCTGAAAATACATGAGGTTTTCAAGGGATAAAAACTGTTGGTTGCGCGTTGCGCTTAAGTTATGCCCGCCCCCCAAAAGGGAGACCATACTAATTACGCGTGGTGTGCAGTTGAGCGAAATGTGGCCTTGCCACAATGGGGCAGCGCTGAATGTGAGCGGCCAATGGGAGCAGCAGAAGAGCTGCGACACGAAAACATTTGGAGGCGCCGCGGCGTCTCGAGCATGCGCTGAATGAATGAACGTATGAATGAAAAGGCAGCATGCAGCAGCAGTTGGTAGTTGACAGAAGATAGCAACAGCAACATCAGCAATAACAGCAGCAGCAACAGCGGCGGCAGCAGCAGCAGCAGCAAGAGCAACTGTGGCAGCAACAGTGGCAGCATCTGGCCTTAGAGGAAATGGCAGTGACAATGACAGTGGCAGTGGCAATGGCGGTGGCAGCGACGGCAGCGCTCAAGGTTAACTTGTTGAAAATGCATATTGCGCATACGCCGAGTCGAACGCCAACGCACACACACACACACACACGGCAGAGATCAAATTGGTATGGCCATGCCCACCAATCAAACATTACATTTGACGGTCATTGGATTTGACGAGGTGTTTTTGTTTCTTGCTTCACATTGCGTATACGTAATGCTGCTGCTCGCTGATTGGATGCAAAGAGATGCATATGAATTATACGTTGCACTTTGTTTGATTCATTGCATCGGATATAGCACATGTGCCAATGTCAACTTCACGGAACTATCAAGCCTCGCCTCTAAATAATCCTTTCCTTATTTACGAATACGACCTTGATATTGGCATTGGCACACGCTCCCAATTGGTGCTCCATCGTTGTGCATAGATAAATGCTACGCTATTGCAGACTGTACAAAACACTACTTCCTATATTTGCATACTTATTACGCCGTACATTGAGCCTGGGATTGGTTAATTTATGCAGAATAGTACCAGACTCGGCCTGTACTAGTTACACTCCCGTTCTACTCATATCAGACACTAAATTATCTATGATAATGATATATATCTCAGCTCTTTTGGCCAGTATTCATATCCTGGCGCATCGGATATGTCAAAGACGTAGTAATTATATATGCATATTTACCCCTCATGGTTAACGGTACATTGCCCAAATATTCTTTTTCACTCTTCACACAGGAAACATTATGAAATTCGATAAAAAGTTAGAGTAAGCTAACACTATCAGTTATAGATATTTTCCAAAGAATATCTGAAACAAACTCACCGAATCGGGAAAAATAAATTTAAAGCAGGTTGTCAATCCGGTACCGGATGTGGTACATCCGCAACTTTACAACTCGAATATCAGAAATTATATTATTATTCCATAACGGAACCGAATATCGAAAAGAATTTGGACGAAATGCATAAACTTTACCGGAATTTTTGAATTTTATGCACCTGAACTGAATCTTTTCAATTGGAAGCTCAACTCTTTGGTTGGAGCCATAAGGACTTCCTTTTAATAGCCGAAATCACAAGCTGAAAACGCCCAATTTTTTAATAAAATAAAAATGAATAAATAAAATTGAAGAAAAATTTGAATATTTCATTGATTTGAAAATGTTTTTTTTTCTTGTTTATCTGAAATAGTTCACTTGAATTATGTAATTTTGGTGTTCATGATAAGCTGACCAAAATATGGTTGTCCGACTGTTATGTGTTCTGGTTGAGCTTGTGGGCCAAGGCAAAGGACTCGAGTGTCTACGTGGCCACATATATTCAGCAAAAGTTGATGCCCCAGCCAGCAAAGCCAACGCTGTCAGCATCAGCACCAGCACCAGCATCAGCAGCAACATCAGCAGCAGGCAGCAGGCAGCAGGCAGCGGAAGCAGCCAGTCGACACACTTTCTCAGTTTGTACAGCGACAGAGCGACAGAGAAAAAATCCCGCAAAATCCCCAAGTGTATTAAATCACCTGGGTTGCCTGTTGCCTGTTGCCTTTTGCTATATTGCTATCGCAGTTCGCAGTTCGCCGTTGGTGTCTGTGTCGACGTCGCTGCCAGCGTCGCTGCCAGCGTCGGTGTTGAATTTTCTGGCTATAAAAGGCAGGCGCAACCGAACAGCAGCGATTAGTCAACTGTGGAACGTGGCGACTTGTGTTATACACTTTTTACAAGCAACACCAGCAACACCAGCAACAGCAGCAACAGCAGCGACGGCAGAAGCAACATTATCCGCAGCAGCAGCAACAGCAGCCCCACTCTTGCCACAGTTGTTGCCACTTGTTGACAAGGCAGAACCAAAACGACGACGACGACCAGCAAGTGGCAAGTGTAAGAGTGAGAGAGGGCGAGATAGCGCCAGCGCGAGCAAAGGCGAGAGCGAGACGCCAACACACAGACGAGGCTGTCTCGTTAATCGGGCTGCGTGCGGCGCAACAGATGCTGTTCAACACCCAAGCAAAAAGGTTGCCTGCCACACGACGTCGCAAGGAGCAACAGCAGCTGGAAAGGCCATAACCAGCGACTATCCAAAATTACATTCAAATATCAATATACCAAAATCCTCAACAAGTTTTCGGCAACATTTTTTTTTCGGTGTGCATAAAATATGAAATGAACTTAAAAAAATTATAAAACAAAAATTTGAAATTCCGAAATTTTTCTTATACAATTTTTTTTGTTGTGGTGATCCTAAAAAACTAATTTAAAAAAACAGGCAAACAAAAAACGAACAGAAGCAAAACCAAAACCAAAACCAAAAAAAAAAAACATCGTGTTAATCAAATTGTTATTGTTGTTGTTTGTTGTTTATGGCTACAATAATACCTTTATAAATACCACCAATCGTTACCTAACCTACAATAATCCAATACCTTACTTAGGGAATCTCAAGAATTTTATATATATACACATATATATATATATATATATATATCTGTCGTAAAGAAAGACAATTTACTGAGAGGAGGCGCAAATGGAGCGAAGGAACAGTTAAGTACAAATGCATAAAAAGTGATAAGGATTGATAGAGAGGGAACAGAAAAGTACAAACCTTTTTAGACGTCTACATGTACCCAATTAAATGAACTAACCAGATTATAAATATATTCTATACATATTTACATATACCGCTTATAGAGCAATAAATAATCCATTTAAAAATATATATATTCATATAATACGAAACAAAAAAACAATTTGAATGCATTCACTTATTGCCGATAATAACCAGAAAACCTGAAAACCTGAAAACAAATACTTTACACTAAGATAAATACTTTTGAAGCCCAACAAAATCGCCGTAGAAGTTATACCATGATATAAGGGTACTTCGTATCATACAAATCTAAGCTATTTCACAAAGATACAAGAAATAGTAAGAACAACAGCAGATTGCAAGGAAAAAACATAACATTGCAAGGAAAATTTCGAAATCAGATATAGTTGGAAAATCGGAAACAAACTTTAAGCAGAACTTTAAACAATCTTCAGATCATATGACATTTATAAAACCCTCGACCATTTCGAAGAGAAAAAAGAAATAGGAGGGAAAATATATAATGATATGTGACAGAAACTTGATCGAACTCAAGATCGTAAGAGATCAAACCAGACAACAGTGAATACAAATTAAATTGAAATTTAAAAAGAAAACGCAAGACATTGAAAAATAAATAAATAAATATTTAAAAATAAATATAATAACACACGGAAATCGAAGAACACTTCAGAGCAAGAAGAAAAACAAAAATCATGTGAGTATTTCCAAATCTTATTTCAAAACATTTTGAATATACCTTATGTACCCAAGTAAAGTTAAATGAGATGCAAAGTGCTTCCCCTAAAGTAATATTTTGAATTTCCAATATTTTATAATTTTATCATTTAATAATTGACTTTACATAATTTAGGTTAACTTGCAGAGCGTTATGTAGTTGTACATGAAATAAGTATACATATATAAACCATATACATGTATGTAGAATTAAAAATAAACTTAATTTGATTGAATATACATATATGTATATATACATATATATCCACATATCCTTCACATCTTTCTCCTCTGACCTATATGAACTGGCTTTTGCGTGAATTAATCCATGTAAAAGTTGACACTATTTTTGCCAACAAAGCACTTAAATTATTTATTGCCCCGCCGTAATATTATATTTCTAACCGCAAATTTCAAATTTATTGCCCAATTAGCATCAATATTCCAGAATATTAATACTAATCCACATCATACGGAAGCCCATAACCCCAATTAGTGTGTGCATATACATACATGTATGTGTGCAGAGTTGACCACATACATATATGTATGTATACCAATGCCAAAATACGATAAATCACAATTGAAGTTAACTTACATGTTCCCAATTGGCGATTGTTTCACTTGATAATTTGCACACCTGAATCTGAATCTGTACAAATATTATATCTTAAGTGTTCTTAACAGCATTTCGTATCTAATTAATAATACTATGTAACAAGATATATACTTTTAATCTTTGACTCAATCTTAGCTATTTGAGAAACTCTTTTTATCGAATTTCCCCTTTACAAACCAAAATCTCGAAGCCCTATCTTATTCCCTTTAAATGCAATAAGTTTTCAAGTATTCTAAATGGTGTCTAAGCTGTCCAGTTCCATGTAAAACTATTACTCACAGTCAAACTATCTTAATTTTGGATCTCACCTGAGTTCCATCTCGAGTTCAAAATACTTTCCTTAAGATTGTGATCGATTCTGGTTCAGGTAAGTACTTTAGTTTTAAGATACTACAGAATCTGGGAGTATTTGAGCAAATTCGTTTTTTAGCAATATATATTCATATATATATATCATATTTATTAAGCTTACCTCGATGAGGACTCCTCCCTTGATTAATCGCTGAATGCCTAAATGCTATTTTATTTATTTGTTTATTTATTAACATTTATTATTATTATTTCCTCTAATAGTTAGGAGTTCAGGCTTGTTCGTCCTTTCCAACTTATTTATTAATAATATTTATTAATAATATATATATATAACTTGTGTAACTAATTGATTAATATGTTTGTAAGTGGAGCAACTAAATCTGTTAAACAAATTCCACATTCGAAGTTGGGCCTCTGAATATTCTCCGATTAGTGAATGAAACCCGAAAGGAATGCATGACTGTATCGAGATGATGTAACGACTGCAATTGCTCAGCGTGAGCTTTGTTTTGTGTGTTATGTGACACAAAAAGTAAAGTGGACCGACAGACAGGCAGACAGACGAACAGACAAACAGACAAATCGACAGACAGAGAAGCAGAGCACGACACTCATTTGTAAAATCAGTGAGATTAGTCAGCTCGGAGCGATTGCTGCGTATCCTCTTACGCTCATTAGTAGCACATTTACCCCGTACGTGATTTAGCTGCCAATGTCCAGAGATGAACACACAAATATCACAGTGTATATGCATATACACAGCAAGATATCGGAATGCAAAAGTTTGCAGGTTGAATCAAGCAAAAATAACTTCAGAGTTTCGGACATTTATCGTGCTTCAAATACTTTGTAAAATTAAAGTACTAATATATTTGCTGAAGAAATTATTTATGCCTACAGCTGAAAATGCCATTATTGAATTGGCTTTGGTTGTACAATTTTTTCAAGTGTAGTTATACATCCAGAAACTCGGCGAAAAACACTCTGAGTCGGAGTCGCTGGGCGAACGTGCAGCCAAAAAGCATGTGCTCAGCAATAACCTTCTGGATTTTATGGCTCAACTAGAGCACAACACACACAACACACACACACACCAGTGTGTGTGAGTAACACGTTGGGGAATTTTGCCACCTCCACTCTGACAAATATTTGCATTTTTGGGCGTGCTGCAGTTGTTGATGTTTTAGTTTGAGTCCGTGTCCGTGTTCGTTGGCGTTTTTCGTGTGGATCGATTGCATGTGGCACTTATGGCACTTATCCTTAGCTCTATCTGTGTTCAGCGCAGCAACAGGAATACAGCACTCATCAGAGTTCCGAACAATTCCCAAAGCCCATGATTTCTGCATACCCAAACTAAGAAGTCGAACGTTGAGCAACATCAAATTCATGCAGAAAATATGCAATGATTATTTTTGTTCTTGCTAAATTGCTGACAATATTCGTCAATTTCTTCATCCTTGGCAGCTGTCAACCACATGCGAAATGCTTGCAATCAAAGAGATTTTTAAAATTGCATTTCAGTGGGATTGCATTTTCAATTAAGTAAAAATTTGTGGGAAGTTGCCAATGACATAGCTTTGACATATCAAATGCATCGTTGTGGCACTTGTCAACGCTTTGCGCAGCAAAAGACTCAATGGTAATCACAAAAATGTCGCTCACATTAACATGAGAATCCTTTCAATTCTTGAGCGCATAAAATCCTTGAATCGTTCAATATATATTGCAATATATTGCAATATATCCGCCCCTAGACACACACACACACACACACATACACAGCCACACATTGTGGCAAACTGATCAATGGCTGTCACATTTCCGGCACAGACCAGAAGCTTCCGATTTTCATCGTCGCTGCAAGGACAACAGCAAAGCTCTAAGTTCATTTACGCTATACACTCAACCTTCCACACAATCAGAGCAACCTAAACACACACACACACACACACACACACACACACACACACACACACACACACACACACCTATACTAACAAGTCACACTCATGTCTCAATGAAAAATGTTCACTCAATTACGCTTCAAGACTTAATTCACAAAATTGGAGCAAATGTTGTTAACGGAAATGGGCCACTGGGTTCCGAGTTCACTCCAGTGTCCAAGCAGCAGCAACCAGCAACTGTAACGCCACCTTTGACCACTCACACACACTCACACACACACACACACACACACACACACACACACACACACACATACACACACCACACATACAGTATCGTTTATTGTTTCGTTATATATATATATATATAGCGATGACACCGCCACTCGGCTCCTGTTGCTCACTTTTAGTTTCAGCTTCCTGCAAGCATTGAGTGTATGCACTCAGAGAAAAAGTCGTCGTACTTTTGGTGTCAATTCTGGTTTTCTTTTCCTAATTTTGAAAAAGTTGTCCAATTTTCAGATCGTATTTGCATATCTTTAATAAAGAATTCTATTATTAGCTTTTTTGTTGCAAGGCTCTCTTCTTTCGTTGGGGGCAAACATTTTTAGAGTTTTTCTTTTAAGATTATGGCAGCATTAATTTAAGAAACTATGTAACTCAAAAAAAAACTAAGAAACCGATGTATTATAACCAAAAGGAAGAATAATATTTAATATTTAAGTTCGAATATTCCTTTCGTCTATATGAATGCCAAATCAGTCTTGTGTGTCGGAAGCTATATGTCTGGGGTATTCCGAATTCTCTGATCAATATGTTAGTATATATTTGCTTAACCTCTGAGCTAGCAAAGAGCAGCTCAATTTGAAGCAAATCAACTATTTCACTTAGTCCAGCAAAAGATGCTAGCTCTCAGGCCAAAGCTAAGCTGGCAATTGCAATCAACTTAGATTTGTTTGTTAGGCCCTAAGCTGGGCATCAGCTGATAAGCTGATTAGGCTGCGGACAATGACAGAACACAATGGTAACAGCAATGGTCGAAGCCAAGACCACAAAAGATGCTTAAACTGCATCAAAAATTGTCTGATCAAACAATGAGAGAGATAGAGAAAGACAAGAGAGAGAGAGAGAGAGAGAGAGAGAGAAAGGGGGGATAGAGACAGGCCTTGATTGGGGACAGCTAATGAAAGTAAGAGGAAATCCACTGAAGTTGAAGTTAGTTGTTAATTTAAGCCAAACATATTATCTTGGCCCATTAGCCCCTATTCAGTTGGCCACTTTCACAGAAGCCACGAATCGCATTTTGGCTTTGGCTACAACTGAGCGCTAAGTGCGCCAAAAATAAAACATGGTTTAAGATAGCTGCCAATAAGCTTTTGGATATAAATAAATAAGCATTGCACACACAGAGGGAGAGAGAGAGAGAGAGAGAGAGAGAGAGAGGGGGAGAGAGAGAGAGGGAGAGAGAGGGAGAGAGACAGACAGGTGTGCCACCCTAACTGGGCTGACTCAAAAAATGCACTCAAGCGTTAAAATGCTATCGATTTGACGCTAAAAATAAACGAAACCTTAAGCAGGAACAAAGCACACACACACCCACACACACACCCACACACACACACACACACACACACACACACCTCTACATTGAAATTCATGTATGCGTGTGTGTATTTATTGAATTAAATTGTATATTAAATCTGCATATTGGACAATATTCACTTTCAGCTCTCCTGGCGATTATATTTATATATGTATATCTGGCGATTTGTTGTGTATTTTATATTTCTATATACAAGCATAGATTTCATCTTTTGCTCTATGAATCCCTCATGCATTCTTTCAACGTTAGTCAACAAAAAAAAAAAAACCACCCTTAGCTACTACCCCAAATTTTTGGGCATACCATAAACGATGACAAACGAATTTCTCAGCTTTAATGAAATTTAAAAAAAAAAAAATCCAATGCTTTGAAGTCAACTTTTCGCTGGTGCAGCTGATGGAAAAATGGGCGTGGCCAAGCAAAAAATTTAAACAAAAATTTGACAACAATAAAAAAAAAGCAAATGAGAAAGTTGCAGTCGGGCGTAACCGACTGCAAAATACTTTGTTGCCTTCCCTCGAAGTTTGGGAACTGTAGCTCTTAAATTGTGGACGGGAGTGGGAGTGGGATGGAAAAAAAAATGATGGAAAAGGTTCCTAATAATCTTCAGTCCAAGTTTGGTAACTGGTTATATCGATTTCGTAATCTTCAGGACAGACGGACATTGCATAAAACCAATATACAAAGTTAGCTTCGGTATCAAAGTATAGAAAGAGTTTCAGCTGTGCCTTAACAAATCGGAATAAACAAAACATGGTAAAGGAATGGCTGGCATGCATACTGGCATACTGGCATACTCAGGACACACATTCACACACACGCATTCACACACACACATTCACACACACGCGTTCACACATACATATGTGTGTGTGCACTTGCTACCCACACTTGCGGCTGTTTCAACATTTTCATTCGAGCCGCATGCATTCAAGTGGGTGTTGACACAGAATTTCCAAGCAGTGAATGCATGTCAGCAGATTCTATGGGTGTTGCAGCAGCCACACACACACTGTCATACAAACACACACACACAAACACAAACACCCACACACACACACACCCATGTGACCACAATTTCTCATAATGTGTGGAGGCCATTTCTAACAGCTCATAACTAATCTGTGACTTTCACATACACTCACACTCACCTGATGTCCACCTACCATCTACCTTTTGTCTCATTCATTCTCTCTATCTCTCTGGCTCTCCCTCTATCGCCCTCTCTCCCTCCCGCTGTTGTCCTTAATGAGCAATCTCACAATTTACTAATATTGCACATTTCTCACATTTTCCCACCGCTTTCGCCCAGTTAAATATTTGAGCTCATTACCAGCTCCATTGGCAAATTCAATATTAATCGAATAAATCCAGCTCTAAATCATTCGTGAAACGATATCGAAAATACAAATTTTAAGCCAGAAAATCCCACAATCATATTGGCGTTGGGCTACCGCGTATTTAATCCTAACCGGATATGAAAGCTGCTATTGAACTCACACACAAGCCCAACATAGAATATTACCCTGTAAAGTAGCTAGAACTGAGCATGTCTCCACTTTGATTAGCTGCTTAAAAAGGAAAAACTTTCTTCGCAAATAATAATAAATTCGAAAAGTATTCGAATATATCTTTTAGTTTTGGTTTTTGATTTTGTCCACATACTATACCATGTAGTCTAGTGTCTCCATTTATACTCCTCGGTGCTGTTGCTATCAATATGGCTGCTGCTACTGGCAGCTTAAATAATTACAAAATCCAACTTACCACAAAGAAATAAACATCAGCAACAGCAGCTGAAACCAAAACCAAAACCAAAACAGTTATTGGAAGCATCAAAAACAGCAGCAAGTGTCAAACTGCAAAATGTAATTTGCAACTAAAGGCCAAAACATGTGTACAAAAAAGTACACATAACGGAGTTGAATATTCTGCTATGGTATATGACACGTATATATATATACATTATACTTACATACATATATTATATATGTTCTTCATGCTAGAACTATACTGTATTCCTGTGGAAGCTGATTCTGAGTACCTGCAACAAAATACTAAGCTAAAAGCTGTGAGACAAGTTCGCACTATGGACACATGTATACATGTATGTATATATATATATATATGCATTATCCACTCAAAGATATCTTCATCAATCCATTACAAAATTCAAAACACAAAAAATATGCAGATGTTGCAACTTTGTTACGATGTTGCATAAAATAAATAAATAATATCCCTTTTCGCATTCTGCAGTTGGTTCAGATACACACACCATATACTATTTGGAATGTGTGTGCTTATATAAATACATATACATATGTACATATGTATGTATGGTTATGTATATGAGCTGGCCATAAATATATGCTCAAGCTCAGATTTCTTTTTTTGGCCAGTCTTCCATAATTGAAATATAGAAGAGAAGATTGGCAAACATAAATGGGAAGCGTGAATGGTACAAAAACAGAGACCGAAACAGAGACAGAGACAGATACAGAGACAGCGAAAGGGAATGAGAAAAAGAGAGACGGAGAAAGGAGGAGCGGGGGAGAAGGAGTGGTAGACAATGGCAGGGCGAATGAATGATGAATATGAAGCAGTCTCTTGGCCTAGTTTGATTTCAATCAGTTGGTCACAATGCGAAATATGTTTTCACCAAAGCCGCACAACAATAACAAAAGGCCAAGAGCAAAAATTAATCGCAAAACACAATCAAAATTGGGTCTGAGAATTGGTATTGAATACATTGCAAATTAAATGAAGCCCATCTATTGAACATAAGGTTCGAGCAATTATGAGAGTCTCCTGTTGCCCCTTGTTGACAAGGATATTGCAAATGGGTTAACTTTGGCCTCCTCTTCGGTCATGGTCATATCATCCTTGGCCTTAGATCGTGCTTGTGTTGCGAACTGAGCATTCGAGTAGCATAAAATGCACTCAAACTCTGCTCGATGCAATTGCTTGTCATAAAGTGGAGTGCATTTCACACATTTCGAAATGTTATTTTCAAATTGGATATTCAATTATATCTAGCTTTTTCAAGATGACGCCTAGGTAGTCAAGGAGAGCAACTGTGAAGGGTTCTCTTTTCGTTTTTTTTTCATATTTTCTGGCCTTGAATACACTGCAATTTGTGCAAAGCTAAGAATTTGCAAATATGCTTCGAAGATTTCTTGAAATTATTACATGTTCATATACATTCATATAAATTTCAACTTTTACAATGGCCTGGATATTATGTAAAGAACCCAATTTAGTTGCACAGTTTGAAAAGCAATACATAAATACATAATATGCATAGCTGGATACAAAACAATCAATCGATGGTTGGACGGGGGCAGGCTGAGCGAATTGCTGTCCAGTTAGCTGTCTGTGGCTGAGAGTGGACAGCAATAAAAGTGGAGGCGACAGCTGCCGTTCAGGGCGGAAATGAAGGTTATGTATATATAATGCCACAAATTCATGACAGACGATGTGGTGTCCGAGGGTCTGTTGTGTTGACCCAAAAGCGAGTTTGGGGCAGGAAAAACAGCAGCAGTAGCAGCAACAGCAGCAGCAGCAGCAGAAGCAGCGGCAGCAGAAGCAGCGGCAAGCCAGAAGTGCATTTTTGTGTCAATCTATACAAAATTCCCGTACGGAAATCGTTCAAAAAAACAATTTGATCAACGCACAGCCCTGGTTCTGACAGCCCCTGTACACATTTTGTCCATCGCCCTTGGAATTCAGGAAAAATGCTTTGATTTCGTGTCGTATTTTTGTTTTTCCTGAAATATTTATTGCCAGAACGCGTGTTGCACAAGATTCTTTGGCTCTTAACTTTAACCACTTCAAAATGAGCGGAGAAACATCTGTTGTGAAAAGTGTCGTCAAATGTGTTGCGTAAATTGTTTTCATATGCAATTTGCTTTAATAACGTAGTAAATATGTTTTTTAGTTGAGTGACGCAGAACTACCACGTATTTGCATACAAGTCCAATGGTGTATACATATTTATTCACAGACCTGGGGGAAATTTTGCAATTTTCCTCGCATTTTCATTCAACACTGTCAAATTTTTGTCTGCCGCTTTTGCTTTTCTTTGCATTTTCTGTTTGTTATTTGATCGTTATGCAAATATCCTGAACTGGCAAGATGGGAAAAGAAAACAATCAAAACTTCGGTTAGTTGACTTGCAGATACCCTGTAGCCTGTAGCCAGCAGTAAATCTTATACTTTTTATGAAGAACATGAAATTTAATTGTAAATACCAAGCGAAAATTAAATTCCAAATTTCTTTAGCTTGTAACAAATGAATGATAATGAAATATTTCCTTGCTTAAGCCCAAGTTGAGATTATTTAACTACATTTTTTCGGTTAAAGCCAATATTTTAATTAAACTATTATATTATGTAGACTGTTTTCCAGACGATGGACAGACAGACTGCGAAAATACTAATTGTTAATTTATAATATGAGCAACAGGAAAGTAAATGTTAGATGTGCTGCTTACACATATGGAAAAACGAGTGCAGTTGCTGCACATATCCTCGAAAATGAGGTGGCACCATTGAGTGGCAAGCCATTGTGTTATGAACTTGCCACTGGCAGTTGACAAGCCATTTAAGAAGTCTTGAGCTGAACACCTTATGTTTGGTTTCCAATTTCACTTATTCCTTTAATGAGAGGCAGCCAGTTGAGCCAGCCCAAGTTATTTGTTGCATGCAATCCACAGAATATTAAGTTTCAATTTCCTTGCCTTTTCATGCTTAAATTCACAACTAACATCGGGCTACTCCATTAAAGCTTTTCCCTCTGTGATCTATCAAATAATTTATATATATATATATATATATATATTGACTGCCTTTTTGCAGCCGAGTGATGCTAATGCGATTTATTTGTTTTGACTTATTTATTTATTTATTTAAAAAACATCTGCTGCTCGTTACTGAGAGAGAGTCCTTTTCCTTTGACATTTCAGCTGGCTTCAGGCCATGCCAGCAAGCAGCTCAGTCTAATTAAACAGACCAAAACATAGATGCAAAGAGAAAGACAGAGAGAGAGAGAGAGAGAGAGAGAGAGAGAGGGGGTAGACTGTCTGCAGGCGGTGTTGAAATGCCTGCTTTCTAGGTTGGAGCCTTAAGAGTCCCATCAAAAGGCTAAAGAGTTTCTTCTGAGTGTTTCTTGGTTCGATTCGATTGTTTTTGCCGTTTCGTCGATTTTAAATCATACAAACATAAGGAAAATCACTCACCCCCGCTCTCGACCCCCCCTGCCCGTGCAACCCACCACTATGGCACACCAATATTGCTGAGCTGCCTGCAGGCAGTGGAAACAGATCCAAAGCCCCAATACAGAATCAGAATCCGAACCAGAAGAAAAACAAAACGAAACCATTACCCACAACACAGATTCCATACCCATTAAAAATTGGCTTCAAATTGGGTATAATAAGCTTGTGCAAGTTGCGTGTAAAATTATATATATATTGTAAAAGAAATCAATTTACGAATTTGATCTTCATGTAAAATGGCAAATGTGGAATTTTAAGCGCACAGGGTATCTGCCAGTCTATCATTTTTCCCTGCAATACTCTCTGCTATTTGATTGCTGTTGTCTTGTTTCACTTTATTTTGCTGTGAAAGGCCGTGCAGCGAGGTCGACGTCAAAAGGGAGAGACAGAGAGAGAGAGAGAGAGAAAGAGAAAGAGTGAGAGAGAGAGAAAGATAGAGAGAGAGAGAGAGAGAGAGAGAGGGAGAGGTAGGGAGAATCACCTGTGGCTTGTTAGAGTATGAAAGGCAAATTTCAATGCCAACAGGTAAAACGACACATATGTATCTCCATAAGTATACCTATTTGCATATGTATGCGTCCGTATGTACGTGTGTATGTATGTATATACATATGTATGTGTGTGTATGCCACCCAACTGTATGCTGGACCCAACGAAGCGGATAAGCCAGCTACGGCAAAGAGGAGGGGAGCTCGTGCTGCTGCTGCTGGGGGGAAGGGGAGGGGTGGCGCGGTATGCCAATGTAGCCAGGCACTCAGGCAACATGGCTTGGCTACTGAGCCAATTGTGGAAAGCCACCCCCCTCCCCCCCACCCACCTCTCAATCACTCTCCGTATACCTTTCTCTCTCTTTATCGCAGGCACTTCTCTTTTGTTGTTGTCTCTCAGTTCACTATGTTAGCTGTGCGTGTGTGTGTGTGTGTAAGTGTGTATCTCGCTATTGGCAGATTAAGCCTCCTGCGTGTCTCTGTGTGCGTGTGTGTGTGTGTGCGTGTGTGTGCGTGTGCAGCAGCAAAAGCACAAAAAAGCCATGAAAATAAAATGAATAAAATGGCAACAAATCAAAAAATATTAGCAGCATATTCCTTTTGATTTTTTATTGCGCAATGTTTTTTGCCATTGGCACACACGCACACACACACACACACACACACACACACTGGCACTCACCGACCGATTTAATCGCCAAGGTAACACTGCGTTGGGTGTGACCCTGTCCTTGCAAGCGTAATTGAACTACAAAAATAGAAGCGAAAAATCAACAAATATATCCAGAAAATAATAATAAATAAAAAATAAGCAAATTTATTTTGAATCCTTTGAGCGAAAAGTCAAATTAAAAGAAGAAGAACAAATTTGATGAAACTTTATTTGACTTTTGAGGAAAAGTTGTGTAATAAAAAAAGTATAACTTGAACCAATCTCCGAATTTTGTTGTAAGTTGCCTTTGGAAAAGAAACTGTGAGTTTCGACTCAATCTGATCAAAATAAAATAAATATTTATTAAATATTATAGAGTCAACTGAACTAAATGAGTGAGAATTAAAATTAAAAGAAGCTAATGAGCAGAAGCGGAGAGAAACTTTTTTAATACTTTTTTGTTTTGTGACTTGAAGCAATCTCCGAATCTGCTGAAAATTCAGTTATTGTAACTTGAAAGAAAAGAATTAAATTCAATAAGTGATTCTCAGTATCATGCAACTGAAAAGCCGCTTCGCTTTCATTTGAAACATTTTTAATGTTGCACACTTTGATTTGATGTGACACTCGTTGCTTATGAACAACAACAGCAACAACAACAACAACAACAGCAGCTACAAAGCTGCGTGTGGAACAATGAACAATTGAGTGTTGCGTGCAAATTGTTGGCTGTGTTGAATTACAGCTCTTGAATGGGCTCTTGTTTGCTTTGTGTGTGTGTGTGTGTGCGCGTGTGTGTGTGTTTGTGTGCGTGTGTGTGTGCGTGTGTATGTTTGTGCTGCAAAGTTCTTTTCCATCTTGCCTTGTTGTGCTGTTGCTTTTGTTTGTTATTTTAGATGTTGCGCAAATGCTGTTTGCATAAATAATTTCTATGCATAAGAAGCCTCATGTGAGACACAGAAAGGAGTGGATGGGCGGTTAGAGGCGTCGAGGGGAGGAACGTGGCACACACACACTCCACGCAGCAAAATCATTGATCTTTTAATGTAAAAACAATGTCAGCCACTTATGCCCCATTCATACCCCTTGTGCGTGTGTGCTGCCAGCATTTCACTTTAAATCCATGGAAATTGAGCCCAGGCTCAATAATGATAAGCCAACCCAATCCCAATCCCAATCCCAATCTTACACCTGCCCCACCGAATGAGCTAAGCGGGAGAATAAAAAACACGCATATCGGCTCATACATATAGAGAAGATAATGCTGAAATAGGAGTAAATATATAAATATCATATTCCATATTCATTGAAGAAGATTTCTCTGAATATATATTCTCGATCAGCATCACTAGCCAAGTCGCCTACCCGAGCTGGCCAATTTATATCACCACCATATCATAAAGCTGTCATAGGAACAATCGGTCGGCTTTTTATATATTTACTGGTTGACTCCGGTCTTCAATAGAATATTTCTGATATTTTTTTGAAATGTGGCACAGCTTTTGAGTAGCTGCAGTTGTTTGTTCCCTTCGATAATAATGACATTTTTTGACTGCCTCATTCTTTGTTGCACTCTATCCATAAAAAACACCAGAGAGCAAAAAACATTTGTATTTCCTCATTCATTGTGCGCCTGATTCGAAAGAATAATGGCCAATGAAATAATAATTGGCAGTAGAAAAGAAAGGAAAATAAAACAAGTTAGCAAATAAAAACAGATAATTGTCAACAACCCTTGCATGGGCTGAAAATGGTCCCCTGCATTGTCTGTACAACAGGTAGAAAATAAGTGATTGTTACCTATGTACCTATGCATATAAGGATAGGATTTTAAGAAACAAAACAGTTATACTTTCCACTCCGAACTCAAGAGTTCGAATTTACAACTCGATTCGGCTAAAATCGATGTGGCCAACTTCAAAATGTACAAGGATATGTATACCCCTAAACGGTTACTTGAGATGTCTGCTACATATTCTTTTGATAGCCAGTAGGTGTACAGCTCTCCAATCATATTCCAACACCAAGCATCAAGGCTTGGCTGCATACGCTGAATATCAGCAGGACGGTAAGGAACTGAGCTTCATCCTGCACGTCTATGTAGTCTTTGAGATGTTCTTCCAGCACCATGAGAGTGCATACCATAAAAAGGACCGAAGGGAGATCTGTCTTGTAGGATATTACATTGTGTTACTGAATTGAATATATAGACTGGAATGTAGCCAAAAATTCTAGTGCCAATTAGATTAGATGGCAAATAAACTAAACAATAAAAAATAATAAAGAAATGAAGCAGCAGCAGCGCTTGAGTACAGGATAATGATAATTAAAAACGGATAATTGCAAACAATCCCTTGACACCTGGGATTCAAAATAGTTAGAATTTACAATTCGACTCAGTCTCTCCCAAACATTAATTGATAACGCAAACGTCTGCCCTATTTTAATAAATTATATAACACATTCATACAATCAAATTCATAATTGTAAAGATTTCAATCAAAAACATTTTCAATTTTCGTGGAAAATGAAAAATTGTTAAGCTTTAATGTTGTGTACATAACTTGAACTGTGCTCAAGCATTGAGTCTCAAATGGATTAGAATTGGATGAGAGGTGGCTTTAAGCATCCTTCCCCTTTTGGGTCTAGCTGAAAAGACATTTGCTTGTTTAATGTTGTTTCGTCAGTTTCACAGACCTGCGTCAAATGTCAAAGTTTGGCAACTTGTATCCAAAGCAACACGCTGAACATTTAATGAAATTGAAACAGAGCCGACAACCAAAAATACAGTTCATGCTACTTAATGCCACAGGCATTGAGATCTCATAAACTTATCCATAAGTGTAATTAAATTTACGCATGCGACCTGTTGACCTTGCACCTCTTCTTCTTCTTCTTTCAGTTGTTGATGGTGTGCGCCTAAAAGAATGCTTTGATTTCTGAGTCGGGGCAAAATCAAAGCCAGACAACAGCTCAAGCGCTAACTAAGGGCTGTCTGACTGTCTAACTGACTGACTGATTGACTGACGAACTGTCGAACTGATGAACTGACTAACAACCTGACAGCCTTGGTAGTGGGCGTGTCAATAGGCATTAAAACAAGCAAGCAACCATTCGACTGTGGCTGTGCCTGACACACTCTCTTACTCTCCAGGGACTTAGCGCTAATTCACTTTTACGCGTCTAACAAAATTAATTGCGCACATTTCGCCAATCATACCCGCAATAAGATACTCTGCCCCAGCGATGGCAGCGTGTTGTGCATCCAAAATCATGAACTTTACTTTGCCATAACATGTAATATTTTCTTGATTGTTCAAATCGTTTGTTTTCACTGCATCCTTATTGATCTTAGGTGGAACAACACTTTTCACACATGTTTTTCGGCTATTATCGTATATAACGTATGAAAGAAAGAACAAATATAAATCGCGCTCATACTCTAACACACACACACCACACACACACACACACCACACACACACACACACATCAATTGACACACTCGCTTAACGCACACATTCTAAGTGAGAACGTGATTGGGAATGAAAATGTCAACGCTGTGTCGCTCGCCTAACAAATTTGCCAAGTTTGAGTACGTGCTGGCACACCTTTGCCACAAGCTCTGACTTATGCCCCTCATCTGTGGATATACACTCTGATATACATATACCAGTCACTTGCAGACGCTGTCCATCTGGCGTTTTTCGGGGTGCCAACCACGCATGAGAAATCGAGGCCATCATCTGAAATGCGCATAAATTACGCACAGAATGGAACAAACAGCGTGAGGCTAGGAGAGGAGTGGCTGGGAGAGGTGAGAGTGAGCCGCGGAGCACTTCGAGCTGCAAACTGTGTCTACTCAAGCATCTAATAGCTATGATTCAATTAGCTATCGTGCGGTCTTTCTCCTAATCAGGTGTAAATTAGCGTTGCGTCGCCGTCTTTTGTCCTTAGAGTGACGTGCAAGTTCACTTCTAATTGGCCCGAAGCATTTCTACTTTGGCTAAATGCCTTTTTTATCTTGGCAATAGCCGTTGCCTTAAGTTTGCATACCATGTTTTATAATACATAAATAATAACAATGCGAAACTTTCCGAGGCACAGAAATTTAATTATTACCAGCACTGTTTATTCTCGGGAACTCGGGAACCGTTTCCTCATTTAGGAAATATCGTTTCGATTGAGGAGCCAAAGAAATAACCCCCTGAAGATTTATTTTTTTTTACTTTTCTAATTTTGTCATTCAGATAGTAGAGTTTATATTTAATGAATATATTTTACATGTAGGCTTCTCTCATCCGCTGTCGACGGAGACGATCCTTCTCCTCCATAAAGGCCATAATGGTTGTCTTTGTGGGCAATATCATTATAATGGGCAGGATATTCTTGCACTTTTCCAACACACGAGTGATACGCTTTGACGACTGATAGTCGAGCAGTATAATGCCAACATTGCCTCCCTCGTACAGAGTGAGAAAGAAATTCTCAAGTTCACTCTGAGTGGTGCCTGGGAAATGAATAAGAGGCACATAAATCGAGCTAGTAAATTCTAAAGGATTACATACTTGGTTCAACCATTAGATAGTTGCGATGTCTCTCACGCTGATAGCCAATGCCAGCGAGAAAGAAGCCCAGGGTTACCTCCTGTTTGAAATAGTCAATCATTTGTATAAATCGCTATCGGATCGGTATGGTTGTCGCTATCTTACTTTATCGGCGATGACACCGATGAGCATCATTGTTGGGTCCTGGACCTTAGCCGGGGTCAGCACTTCGAGTTCCTCTTCAGAATCCTCTGCTTTCGAATCGCTAGTGCCATTGTGATGGTGGGATGGTGGGATGGTGTTAAAACTCATTGTATCTGTATAATTTGGATTTTCGATTTTCTCTGAGCCCAATGAATGACATTTAAATCGTAGCACTTCGATTGAGGTCGAAAATGTAGTCAAATATTGACTTTGAAGCTCGCAATCAGCAAACGCCAGATAAACTTATATATTATATCTGTATATTTTTGGGTGAGCTTGTACCTTGTTGCAGGGTGTCTCTTTCCCTCTCTCTCTCTCTCTGTCTCTCTGTGTGTGTCTTGTTCAGTTTATATTGCTTTTTAATGAGTTTTCAGTAAATAGCAGATTGCCCTGCTTCCACTCTCGACTCCTTCCAAAAATAGCAGAGCTTTGGCTCTCAGCCAAGGCTTAAAATGGAACTGGAACTGGAACTGGCTCTGGGATATCACATCTAGCTGGGCTTTGCTAATGTCCAAAATTAGTTTACCTTCATTTTTTTTTTTTGCTTTTTCTTTTTTTTTCACTTGTTTTGCATTTATCTTAATTATGAAATTTGCTGTTCGAGTTTGATTGCCCCTACCCAATACCGACTACCCCTCGCACACTGACTTCGCCAAAGCTGAGCACCAGAATGAAAATTCAATTATGACATGAGTTTACAGATTTTGTTGCTGTTGTTGCTGTGTTGCTGTTGTTGTTGTTGTTTTTGCAGTTGGCCCGCAGGCATCGAGAGCGTCTTTGTGGCCACTTTTAGAAAATTTATTAACTGCGACTTAACGAAAATTCGTTTACTTATCGTTTTTTTTTTTTTGTTGGGGTTGCCCAATTGATTAAGTCAGCTGCTCTCTCCTCCCCCCCTCCCAGATCTAACATGTACAGCCTCCCCGCGGTTAAGTCCCAACTGCAAACACTTCAGGGTTTGTGGTCCCCAGCTGCCATCGATTTCCCTGCGTCAAGTTCCTGCCATGTTAAGAACTCAACATTGATTGGCCTTCCTAAACAACTGCGCCTACTCTCTTGGCTCTTGGCATGAGCCCTTGAGTGTTGTTTGTTTTCCAACTTACTAGTCAAATTTATATAAATAAGAAATAATACAAAATGTGAACAATTTAATTTGCAGTGTGTCAAACAAGAACGGAAATTAACCTATTGAAATTCTGAACCGGAATCAGAGTCGATTTTTATTTTTTGAAATCCAGTAAGCGGTTCATTTTGTTTTTCCGTATGTTGAAAAACTAAAGCAAAATTTAATTTTGTGTTCATAGAGAAAAGAGAATGGGAAAATGGGATTTTCTCAATGTTTAACACCAATTATTCCAATTAGCTTGCATTATCGAATGTCAAACTAATTTCACTCATGTAAACAAATGTTGGCAACATCAAATTTAATTGAACTTCCACAACGACTGTTTTCCATTTATTTTGAGTTTTAAATACAGTCTAAGTCAAATGTTTAGATTGATATATTTTTGACCGTTTTAGCAACTTTAATGCTTTTTGTATTATCTTATATTTTATTAACATTATTTTGTCACAAATAAATTCATAATTTAATATTGAAGCCTTGACGGTCCAAATATAATATGAGAACTGTTTCCACCGTAATTTTGCATCAATTACAAAGTTGCAAAACTTTTGCTCCCCCGAGTTCTGCACTCGATTAAAAATAGCGTTAATATCAGTTGTCGCTTCGGGGAATTAACAGGCTCTTCAACAACAATCTATAAATAGCTGCTGCGCCTCGCTAAGGTGCTTATCAAGTGAAGGACTCTCCGGTATGGGGACTTTCCGACGTCGAAGGTCATATTTAATGTACCCACAGTGGAAACTGCGTGTGTGCGTATGTGTGTGGGTGTTTGTGTTTGTGTGCGAGTGTGAGCAATCAGCCTGACCGTAAGTGGAAAGTGTGAGGCAGAGAAGCCAACATGCCGACAAACCGACAAGCCGACAAACCGACAAACCGACAAACTGACAAACTGGCAACACGCAGTCAAAGTTCAAATTGTATTTGTTCTGTTTTTGCTGCGGCAACGCGACAAGTGGCATAAATAAGTTAGCCAACAAATGTTGAAAAGTCACTCACATTACACACACACACACACACACACACACACACACACACACACAAACAAATCAAAGAGCAAACAAATCAATCGACTGCCAAACACTCTACGAAAAGTCCTATATGTGAAAAATGAAACATATTTTGTGTACATTCTAGAAAAAGATGCCCTTCAATTATGATAAGCAAAACAGAAGTTTCTGGAAATAAGCCTCTATCAAAGTACTGCGTTCGATATCATTACACTCATCTGAGTATATTACTGTGTTAGGTTGCATGCCACAAACGCAAATTGGAAATACATATGATTAATGTCTGGTATTCAAGAGTCTGCATTCCAAATTGGCCAAAACTCTCAACAAAGCTATGCGAGTTCCCCGACTTTTGGCCACAATAGAGCGAGATAGAAAGAGAGAGAGAGAGATGGAGAGAGAGAGAGAGAGAAAGAGACAGAGAGAGAGAGAGAAAGAGACAGAGAGAGAGAGAGAGAGAGAGATGGAAAGAGGTATGATAGATTTTCCTTCACATTTGTTGTGGCATTCAAACAGTTAAGCGTAATGCGATTTGCAATTATTTCTTCACATATTTGCATGGCATTTTATTTTGAGTTTTGGCTTGCACGGAAAACAATAAACCCAAAGCCAAATTGACAGGCGCCCTTTGGGGCCTTAGATCCAGGGGGTAGGAATGAAAGTCATCTGGATTTCGTTTTGGATTTCGCTGTAAATTTAGCTTTCAAAAGCTAAACAATACACGATAAATGCCAAAAGATTTGGCCGACTTTTCACCAACTAAAATACTGAGAATTGTTGTTGTATGTTGCATGTTGTATTTGTAGTTGTTGTTATTGGTGTTGAAAAACCGAAAGAAAAGGGAGGGGAAAGACCAAAATAAACCAACCGCACACACATTTACACACACACCCACACACACCAAAGCACAGACAGGCAGCAAAATTATTATGTTCAAAGTGAATATTACATTAACCGTAACATGGGTTCGTTGAAGGCGACAGAGAGACAGCAAGACAGAAAGACAGCAAGACAGCAAGACAGTAACACAGAAAGACAGTCGGACAAATAGGCAGACAGCATTGGGGTAGAAATTACACAGTTACAGCATCAGAGATGAAGCCATTCTGCGAGCTGTGCACCAAAGTTTACTTGTTGCCATTGCCATTGCCATTGCCATTGCCATTGTCTGCCTGTCTGTCCTATTGACAGAGCAACAGCAACAGTAACAGAATATTATTATTATTGTGCATAGTTGTTCATTGGCAATGGCAGTAGCAATGGCAACACAGACTCACAAACAAAAACCAATTCTATTTGATGTGACATCAAAGCAAACGATAGGGGGTATTTTAGTATAATGTATCTTTAGTAGAATCAAGAACTTTAACTTGAACAAAGCAGGCGTTGAATAACTTCTGCTGCAAGTGCACATAGAAAACAACAATCAAATGCAACAAATGCAATGTTAGTCGAAAATATTATTTCAATGCAATTGCGATTTATTTCTGGCTTCAATTTAAGATCACAATAAGGAAGTAAACAGTAGTCGGACAGAATCAAAATAATTTGCTGTGTGAGGGTAACTTCCAGCTGTGCCAGCGGCTTGTTTGTCATCTGTCATCTATCATCTATCATCTATCACCAATCATCCATCACCTATTATCTATTATCTAACATCCATCATCTATCATCTAACATCTATTATCTGTTTGAATGCAGCACAGTCAAGATACAAAATTTCCATGTCCATATATTATTTCACGATGAACATTGCGTTGCTTGATAACAATAGGTTGCTGTTTGGGAGCTTTTTGCATTTCCACACACACACACACACACACACACACACACTTTGACCAAAAATACAATCATTTTCCGAGCACAACTCGCTGAAAAACATTTACAATTTTGGCTGCAAGCAACCAAAATTGAATGCAAGCAAGCGAAAGAGCATATGTGTGTCTGTGTGTGTGTGTGTGTGTGTGTGTGTGTGGGGGTGTGTGTGTGTTGGTCAATATGGGGCTGCTTTAATAACAGCGTAGCTTGTGTAAGCTAGCAAAAACCATTAATAACTGGCCTGCACCTGAAACGCAGCACAAAAACAAAGCCGCCAACAATGGAACTAGTGGCAAGAGAGAGACAGAGAGTGTGAGAAAGCGAGATGGAAATTGGGATTAAGTGTCTGTGTGGGTGTGTGTGTGTGTGTGTGTGTGTCCTTGGGTGTGTGCTTGGGTGTGTGTGGCAGTGTGTGGCTGTCAGATGTTGGGCCAAACAATTGTTTGCCATTTGTGGTCTGCAGCTTTTCGACACAGAGGAGCATAGACCCACACATACACAGACACATAAGGCGTTGTATAGACTGCGATAATACCCTGTAAATAATTGTAGATTATAAAATTATATAGTGTGCACAAATGTAGTTGTAGTTGGAGCTCCAAACACCTTAATATATATTATATACTTTATGGTTTGCTGTCTTTTTAACTTAATCGTATTGTTCCTTGAACCCATTAAAAGGGATAAAAAGTTATATATATATATATATATATCAGTTTATATGAACTAACTGATCTCAGAAATTATAAAGGTAGAATCATTAAATATGAAATATTAGTCCCCATATGCCATGGGCAGATCACGTTTTTTTTTATCGATAAGCACCGCCATATTGCGATTATCTATCCGATTTTCTCTAAAGTAATGTTCAGTTGATATATAATAGGGGCACAATAGACCTTATAGGTCGCAGTGCTAAATATCCCCAATTATAATAATGATATATAATAATATATGTAAATATATACCAATACATTTATCTGACAAGAATTTCATTAAGATCGGCTTGGAAGTACAGATTTTGTTAACCCAAAAGTATTAGGGTATCTCCCAGTCGAGCTCTCTCGACTAGAGTATTCTAACTTGTTCAAAATGAATATTCATGAAATGTAAATAAAGTAAATTGCTCGTAGATTATCTCTCATTAATTTTAAGCTATTCTTGGTCCACTTTAGCATAATAATAGTTATCGAATAAAAACTCATTAAAATATATAACTGTATATATATTTTATATATATTTTAATGAGTTTATACTTATTTGAGTCTGACTGTCCGACTGTCGTACCTCAACTCAGAGGCCCTTGGCAAGGCCTGCATGTTAACTCTGGAATATCAGACAATTATCATATATATTTAAGATTTAAAAACGAACAATATATATCTATTCTAGATTCGTAATATACTCAAATATACTATATTCTGCATGTGATATATTGCATGGACTTCATATACTTCTAGAGTAGAGCTTATAGATAGAGCTGATAGACTCTGCCATATTTGGCATATTCTTGCAAATATTACTTGCTTGCAATTCTGATTCTGATTAAGTTAAGTTTGCGGCATTCAATGTTCGTTAAGCGAGTGATTTAGAGTTTACCCATTCAGTATACCTAAAACACTGACATTTACTATATATAATATATATAATACTCAAACTTAAGCATATTTATCTGAAACTTTATCTGTCCTCGTAAAAACTATGAACATGTGTTATTCACATTTGAAATTGTCAAATTTATCTTTAATGCCAAACTTTAAATGTCGACATCCACATAAATTTACAGATGCTCTCTAGAGAGAGAGAGAGGGGGGAGAGAGAGAGAGAGAGAGAGAGAGAGAGGGGAGTAAGAGGGAGGGAGAAGTACACATTGAAACTGTTTACAGTCTCGTTAAGAGCACTCTTGTGTTTTGTATATCTGTGAGTGTGTGCCTGCGTGTGTGTGTGTGTGTGTGTGTGTGTGTGTGTGTGTGGGGGTTGTTGTGTTTCGTTGCCTGCTAGCTGCTGGCTCCTGCCCTGTAATTATTGATTTTAATGATGGAGTGATTAATAATATGAAACTATGGCGAAACCAATTCAAATCGGGTTATTGTTGTGGTCATTGTTGATATTGGTGTGGTTGGTGTGGTTGTTGTGGTTGTTGTTGTGGTTGTTGTTGTGGTTGTTGTTGATGTTGTTGTTTTGATGTGACGCTCTAATTGCATTTCCTTGTTACAGCTATCGCCTGCGAGTGCCTTTACACTCAGCAAAAAACACTGTTTCAGCCTCAAACACAGCAGGTACACTCAGAAAAAAAGTTGATTAACAAAAAAAAGGATTCAAATAGCTTACTCCAAGGATAAAACAAAATTGATTGTTTTTGAAGCACATTTGTTTTCAAATAAGCAAAAGTAAACTTTGCTTATTTTGTAAAATACGATTTTTCGCTGAGTGCATGTACATGCAACTGTATTTTGATAGCCGCTGGCCGAAAACTACGACACAAAGTGCCGCAAATTCAATTTGTTGCATTGTTGAGCAGTTGAACAGCAGCGCCCTCTGGCGTTCGGAATTTGCTTGTCAGTTGTTTGCTTTTGCGCTCGATATACCCTTGCTAAGGGTATTCAACTTCGATCGAGAGGCTTGTAACGCATTCAAGGAAACGCCTCCGACAAATGATCTGCATCACCTGTCTTTTTCCAGGCGAAATATTCATTTGGCTTGTCAACTTCGAAGTGTTTCTTGGGTGTTGCCATTTGCATTGAAAGTGCCACAAAAGTGGCAAATGCAACTGGTTACGTTGCTGCTTGTTCCTTTTTTTTCATTTTCATTTACATTTGTTCATTGCAGTGTCGCAGCTGCAACGAGTGGCATTTAATTAAGGCAACGGTTGTCTGCGAGCGACTAACTGTTGCACAACTGTTTGCCTAACGACGAATCCATCAAAAAGAGCAAAACTTTTCGAGAGTGTGTAACACCAACACCAACACCAACAGCAACAGCAACACCAGCATGGCAAATTACTTTGCCCAAGCACACAGCAAACACAGCCACATGCACACTTCAACATATGTGGGTGTGTGTGTGTGTGGGTGTGTGTGTGTGTGGGGGGGGGGGGGGGGGGGTGGAAACAGGAACAAAATTTTGGTTTTTTGGGGCATCAATCTTCCTCCATCATTGTCAGAAACGCAGACCCGATGACGATGGCTCAAACGATGACACAGCAGCAGCTAACAAATACATTCACACACTGGCACACACACCCACACACACACACACACACCCACACAGCATCAGCTTGAGCCGTATACTCATATAAAATAAATGAAATATCATTGAAGCCATTTCATAATTTTTGCAGAGCAAGCAAAAGAAAAATAAATACAAAATAAATAAAAAAAATTCTATAATTTTTTTGCGCCTGCCTTTTTCTGGCAATATTACTGTTGTTGTTGTTGTTGTTGTTTGTGCAAATAATAAATTAATTATTTATTTACATTACCATCAATATTAATTTAATGCCTTCCCGTTCGTCCTTCGCTCCTGTTGTTGCTCCCCAGCCTGGCTTCGATGAAAGCTCTTCGATTTCACACAATTCAATTATTAAGTGGAGCTACTAAATTATGAAATATCATCGCTGCCAGCTAACATTGCTGTGCTCAATGTGCAATTTATTGAATTTATTTATAACACTCAATTCAATCAACAATAAATGACATCAAATCATTTTATCGCCACAACAAAATACTTAAATAAATTTCATTTAAAACATTTTAATTTGAAATAAAATTCAGCCAATAAAATACATAAATGCAATTTCCGTTTTCATGCATCAATTTAGAAGTGGCGTTTATTAGATATACACATAATACTAATACTATATATGTATGTACATGTATACCAACAAGAACTTCTGAACTTCATCAAATTAAATGGAAGCAACAGGTACTTACCCCAAAAGATACAAAAAATGTTGTACCTTAAGGCTGTGGCAATATATCATTTCAATTACCCCCGCGGCACAGTTTGCACTGAGTTTTTCCTTTCCTTTAATTTGCAGTGAGCCGGAGCTGAAAGGACAGCTTCCCCAAGAAATCAGCAGCAGTTTCAAGCGTTGCTCCTGGAGATAATCGAGTCATTGAGCTGTGGGGCAAGTTGCGCTTCAGTTGTTGTGCCAATATGTTCTTATGTGGGTGTATACCCAAATCATGCCACAAAATACACCAGGTAGTCATGACAAAAAGGCCGACAAACGATTCAATTTTTGTTCCTCTTTATAGCTCAAGTACATTGAAATTAATTGTGCATAAATGGCAAACCTATATATCATTTATATATATACATATATGTCGATAAGGGTCGATAAGGTACAACTCAACAAATAAATAACAAACAAATATAACACTATAAATATTATCCAAAGGTAATCAATATTATATATATTATGTATATAGCTAAGATTTCGTATCATTTGTTATTTATTTATTTATATTTTATTTGTTTTACTTAATACTTAAGTTCGACTTCGTATCGTGAGTTATCTATTTATATTCCAATAATCTTGTTTTGGTATCGTAATCGTAAATCGGAGAAACATTCATCAAATGTGAAAGTAATGAGAGATGATGAGAAACGCCTTCGTTGAGAATTATTAAATTGATTCCATTTCCATCCTAAATCGTTACAAGCAAATCTTTCAAGTTTTAACCATTCAAAACATGCACTCGCAAACAAACGAAATAAATTTCGAAACTCTCGACTGAGCAGGGAAAACGGAGTTGCAAACTCAAGTGAAAAAAAATTAACATACGTGAGCACACATATGCATACAGCAAATGCTATTCAAAGGACTAACAAATCGTATGCTGTCTGTTGTCCACAAAAGAAAGGAGAACCAGAAGCAGAAGCAGAACCAGAAGCAGAAGAAGAGGAAATGGAGAAGAGGAAATGGAGAAGAGGAAATGGAGAAGCGAGCAAAAAGTTGAGCTTCCTCTTCATGTAGAAAACTCATAATTTTAATGCAATAATTCACTTAGCTCGGGCTGCCTGCATAAACAAATTGAAAAACTTTTTCCACCAGCTTTCACTTCACACTTCTGGTCTCTTACTTTCTTTTCCTTTCTCTTTGGTTTTCCTTTTTTCATTTCATTCCTTTTGTGTGCGTGTGTGTGTGTGTGTGTGTGTGTGATAAGCAGGCACCCGTAGCCTCACAAGGCGACCACAGACAGCCAGCAAGGGCGGACACACTCGGCCACATGTAGTACACACACACACACACACATGCACACACGCACACACACATTAGCCTCATTTAGATAGATGCCAAAAAACTTACACGTGAACGGATATACTGCGGACACGAAGCGAAAGTCTTAGTCCCAAAAAACTTGTTTACTTTGTTCGTTTTTCACTTCTTTTCTGCTGGCAACAGTTTTTGCCTGGCATTTTGAAGTGTATTTAGTAACGAGCGAGGACAAGAAGCAAAAACCACAAAAAAGGAATGAGAAAAAACAGTAAAAACAAAAAACAAAAAACTAAAATGGAAAAGGAAAAGGAAAAGGAAAGGAAAACACACACCACAAAGTGGGAAAAGTGAAAATGAAAGTAAACCTCAACCACAAAATAAACGGACTATTTCCATGTTTAAGTGGCGCATTCAAAATGATGAATTTCATGGCTCTCGCTTATAAAACTTTTGAAGCCCAATCGCAAAAAAACAAGAAACCAAAAACTGACAAACAACTTTTGTCACAAACAGCTCAGAGGTTCAAGTTACCGAAAACAACTTTTTGAGAAATAGTCGCAGAAGGTACGAGTATTTATGTTAAAATTGCATGAGTAACAGCTGCAAATTGTTGCAAGAAGCGCTTTTAGACTTAGTGCATTAGCGACAGCAGCTTTATACATATACGATACATATATATTAAACGACATATATTATTGATCGTCTGACAGTCTGCCTGTCATTGTATATCCGAATTAGCCCCTCAGATCTCATCACCGGTCGAAGATTAAGTTCTTTAGTTTGTCGAATGAGATGCCAAAGCCAAACTTATGCCCAAAAGAGTCCTTGACAACGGAATAGTATATCATGAAGCTGCCTTAGGGAACATCAGTTGAAATATGATGTCTTTTGTTGTTCAACAGGTTATCCAGTTATTCAAGCCAATCTTAGCCAAAATGCGTATTATTATGCTATAACTATAATTGAACAAAATATAATCATAATTATTATATTGCTTTTTTGGCCATTTAACTGCGGTCCACAAGGGTCGTTCTTTTCGGGTTGCCATATCTGAGTTTAGCGCAACTTAATTTAATTTCAAGACTTAGTTCTTAGTTCAGCTAATTCAATTTCAGCTGTAGACACCGAAATATATATACCGATATATATATATATATACATATATACACACATCTTCCCCTACCCATCCATCAGTCCCTTATCCCATCATCTTAAGCGCTTACCTGGGCACCCTGGCATTTTTGTGTATAATTTAAAATGTTGTTTGCGCTTCAGCTTAGAGGCCTGCACCCCAAACACCCAAAACAGCCCCAAAAGAGACAAACCCGGCGGGCAGCAGCAGCAGCAGCAGCAGCAGCAGGAGAAGAAGATGAACAGCCAGAAACAGCACAGTAAACCCTCCACAAGCAGAACCACCCACACACTCAAAGACACAGACACACACACACACACACACACACACACACACACACACACACACATACATACCCCCTCGCTAAAGCAAGCAGCTAAAATATTTCTATCAAATTTCAATTTGTAGAAATTTATTTTTTACAATTTTGCGTGAATGGGGAGCGGGAAAGAGACATATAGCAAGTGACACAAATAGAGAGAGTGGCTGAGTGAGAGAGAGGCAGAGGCATAGGCAGAGGGGAGGCGAGAAAGAAGGAGAGGCGTTCTTAGAGGCATTGCTGCATGCCACATAATTAAGCTGCGTTTCCCAAAAACTTCGGGCGGAAGCCCACAAAAGCCAAGCCTGTAATTAGAAATCTCCTTCAGCCCACCCCAAAAATATATGTACCTATATACATATATGTATAAAGTTATATATATATATATATATATGTCTAAATTGTGAATACAAAAATCTCCAAGATTTGCGTAAAGATGAAGCGAAGCAAAAAATATGCTCAAAATTAAGAGATATATACATTTTGATACATAATTAATTACCAAATGGGGATTTTGTTCGTTGCCTAGCTTAAATATCATTTAATTGAGAACAGGGCTAGGAGGGGGGGGGATTGGCTGAAGCAGTTGTTAGTCAAAGTTTGCAACAGGCGGGAGTGAAAGAGAGAGAGAGAGAGAGTTGAAGTGTGGCTTATGCAATACAAATTACCGGACAGAAAGATATATATGTACATATGTATATGCCACATATATATGAGAGACTAGATCCATCTGATGGATGGAGAAAGTTTATGGCATTCAAGCCGCATTAAGTGCGGATTTAGTTTACATTTTTACTTATTACTTTGACGTCAGCAGCAAGGAAATCAACGATAAAAACAAACACAACAAACACAACAAACACAACAAACATTGCCCAAAATATATCTGGGTAATTTGTTAGCTTCTGCACATTGCGTGTTCCCTAATCTCTGCTCCCCCCCCCGTCGCATAACATCACCTTTCACTTAGCTAGGTGTCTGCCATTACTGGTCAGCGATTATCTTTTCAGCTAGGCTGACATTTGCATTTTGGGACAATTTCGCCATGCGGCTACAGCGCTGCGCACATGAATAGAAACAAGCGGACAGCGTTAATCTTCACTTGCCAAGCCAATTAAATGCCTTGACAAAGTGATCACCTACATATGGCAAATATATAGGTATATATATTTACCGTTACTTACAGCTAGAACTTTTCTTATTCTTAATCTTGAGCTGCATTTATTTGATTGGACTATATTGTGCCTTTGCCTAAACACATACAATCCCCTACCGCCCCCTCACTCCACACAATCTTATCAAACTGTGGGTATTTTTGGGGAAGTGTTTGCTGTGTGTGTTTGTGTGTGTGTGTGTGTGTGTGTGTGTGTGTGTTTAGGGAAAGGGGAAGGAGGTCAGCATTGGATTTCCGCTCGAGTTCATACAGTTTCTTTCTTTCTTTTATTTCACCTGATGATAGTTTACTTGCTGCTTATTATACCCTGTAATCAAGGCATTGAGGAGTTCCTTAATCAAATTAATATGTGACTTAATCAGTGACATTGACAAGATGTCCGAAATGGATCCTTAAAATGATACATTCGCTTCAGGAAACTGAGTTCGACATAGAAATCTATTTCATATATCTCTAGACAATATCGGGGAATAAATAAAGGAAAACCACATCAGTTCTCAGTTTTATTTCCTTTTTAAGGAAAGGATGCACTTACAACTAATACTTAATTAAATTCACATTAAATATATATATACATATATATATATATATATATACACTAAAGTTTATTGAAGAAAAACAATAAGAAATTAATTGGCATCAGCAAAGAGAGAAATGGGATTTGGAAAAAAACCAAGTGAAAATTTGGAAGCTTGTTTGAATGTATCAGAAAATATATAGAGGATATTTGGGTGTCAGGCAGTTATAGCTCGCTGCCTCGCAGATTGTAACTGGGGACAGCTGAACGAACAGCTGCACAGCTGGAGGCCTGCCACTGAATTACTGACTGGGAATTGTGCTTTGTCCACATTGTAACAAGGCGCAAGGTGAACGGCACAAAATACACAAGACACACACACAAAACACACACACTTGCTGGCAAAACTGGAACACTAATTGCATCGTTAACTTTTTCGAACTGGCCTCTCAGTCGTGTCCTTGTGTATCCTGTTCCTGTACCTGCTCCTGCTCCTGCTCCTGCTCCTGCTCCTGCTCATGCCTTCGCTCCCATTGCCGTTTGCCATTTGCCATTTGGCACGCTCGCATGCACCTTGCTTATTTATTTATTTATGAGCTTTACGCAGTTACGACCCATTTCCCTATTGATTGCCTATGTGCCACCTTAACTGCTCTCATCCAGCCTTCTGTCCATCTAGCTAGCACACACACACACACACACACAGACGCACACACACAGACGCACACACACACACTTTATTTTTCTACGAATTGTACTTGTTTGCAATTATTTGCTGAATTGTTAAGTTAAGCGAATAATATTTGTAGATCTTAAAGTTGAAAAACATTGTTGAATCTTTTCGATGTCCGAAATATATAAACTCTATTTTAAGCTGTCTCTCTCTCTCTCTCTCTCTCTCTCTCTCTCTCTCTCTCTCTCGTCTCTCTCTTTCTGTCATGATTTATCTCTTTCGCTAGTTGTTAGCCATGTTTTTGGAGTCTGTGAGTCCTTGACAATGGCTCCTCTTCCTATTGCTGCTGCCATTGCTGCTTCTGCTTTGTTTCTGTTGTTGCAGCTGTTGTTCGTCCAGCTCGTCTGGTGGTTGTTGTTGTTGTTGTTGTTATTGTTGTTGTGGTGGTTGTTGTTGCCGTTACTTGTTACTAGACCCACATTAACCGCACTGCTTTGCGGAGCTGTTCGTGCTGTCGCTTCGTCCTGTCGTGCCTGACAGCCTCTAACTTTATTAGCTCGTTGCTGTTTACGTTGAGTGGCGCCTCCTTCCCACCCCCCCTCGCCCTTCCTCACGCCCCTTCCCATCTCTGGCTGTCTGGGTTTCTACAGGCAACAGGCGGCAAATGCGGCGTTAAATATGCCAAACGCCATTGCGGCAAAATGTTCAATTATCAAGTAGCCTCTAAAATGTTAGACCACAAAAAAGAAAAATAAAAGAATGAAGGGAAAGTCCCATCGCCTTCCACTGGGCGTGGCGAGGAGCCAAACAGATAGACAGAGAGAGAGAGAGAGAGAGAGAGGGCATATTGGCTTCACATGGGCATATAGTTTATGGGCAAGTTTAAGGACCTCGAAAAGGAGCAAAAGGAGCAGAGTCCGCCAAAGTGCCGCATAAAATTTGAAGTGTGTTCAACACAATAAATCTATAAACAGAGATTTTTGATTTCACAGGAAAATCTCGTATATTTTATTTTATATATCTGCACAGATTTTGCTTTAGTTCAGATAGACATGAGGCCACTTAAGGACAGGCAGCGTAAATGAATATTGATGACGTAGGCTCGGTCATTTAAGACTTATTACAAATATTAGATATTCACAAAATTACCCACGCACTTTGGGAGTAGAGCTCCAGGATCCAAGGCAACAAGTGGTCAACGCTAATAACCTGGAAATGTGTGGCAATAAAGGAAGGGCAAAAGACCAATATTAATGTCCATGGCTCTCAGACTCAAGAAATCGTATCAAGAGGTAAAAAAAAAAGGTTAAATTGAAATTAAAATTAAAATTGAAATTTTTCAAAGAGGGCCCAAAACTAAGGCCACGGTGTGAGACCCCAAGGATACTCTAACAAATACCTCCACTTAAGCAAACGAATACAAATTTGTGTAAATGTATCCCAGCTAAGGGGTTGCGCTCGTGTCAATGTTGAAGTTGAACTTGTCCCTCAGAAACTCAAATAAATTGTTCATGGAAATGGAAAAATCCGGTCATTAAACGAGCATTAATTGAAACAAATTGAGATGCTCAGGCCTTCATTTACAGCTAAGCGACCATCTACAGCCTCCAGCCCTTCACATCCCTCCACATCCATCCCCTCTCAGGGTCGCCTAGCCCACAATCTACAGGCATTGAGGTTGTATTACATTCCATGCCGTCTAACAAATAACAACATAACAAATCAAACACTCGAGCGCTTGTAAAGTGAAACCAGAAAGATCGGCCAACACATCGGCACACTGAATATCCCAAATACCCTTGCAGGCCGCAGTTTGACTGTGCACATAGTAATGAATAAATATGAAAAACCAACCGATTCTCAAAGAATCGAATAGTCGTATTGGTAATCAAGAATATAGATACTAACCTGAAGGCGTCTCCTTCAAGTCAAAGTTATAAGACCCTCAGCCAGGGTATAATGATAATTAAATGCCAGTAAATTCTTCTCCGCCTTTGACGTCCTTTACGTCCTTTACGGGAGTTTTGTCCGTTTCGTTTTGTCGACCTCATAAATTGGCAAATTCCTCAAATAATTAGCCAGTCACAGAAATAACAATTACAATTATACAAAATTAAAGTGTATTTTATTGACACACAGCGGACGAAACACTTGCCATAAAATTCCGCAATTAAATGAATAAATTTTAGGGCAATGTTTTGATGTGAAACGAAGATGCTCAATACTTATGTCACTGATACAACTGATATCAATATTAAATTTATTTTATTTATTGGTCACTTTTGATAAATAAACCTTAAATGTCGAAGAGAAGTGCCATAAAATGATGCACAATCATTGGAAGTAATATAAAAGGATTTAATTTATATATTTCTGAAAACATGGAAAAGAATGTCCTTCTTTAAGGTCTTCTAGTTTTTGAGATTCTGAACAGAACTCTTTGCTCGAGTAAATGCCAGATTCGGATTGCAAGTGTAATATATGTATAAATTGCATAATAGCCCATAATGGCAAGTACAATAAATTACTACTGTGGCTTCACAGCAGCAGCAGCAGCAGCATCAGCAGCAGCAGCATCAGCAGCAGCAACAACCACAACAATAAGCATATTGCAACATCCTGCAATGTGAGCGCAAAGGATAATGGTAATGAAGCCTTTCGATACGGATAAAAGCTTAAACCTATAATGAAGCCAAGTTTTGCAGGATGCGGGGCTGCACGCAGCGTCAGGCAATCAGGACGGGCAAGTCCTTGCAATCAATTCAATAAATCCTAAGTGTAGAGCAGAGCCACGGCAACAAGAGGAAGCGCATGCGAAACAATAATAAAAATAAAAATAAAAATAATAATTAGATGAATGCTAATGCAATAAAGGGCGTCGGCGGAAAACAACGGCAACAAGTAAACAGGAAATGGCGCATGAAATCTCGAATCAGTCGAAACGGAAGGAAATGCCTAAGCGATATGAAAATCAGGCCGGGGCATATCCTTAAAATTTCCAGTTATTATTACTTGGCGTTCTGGTTTTTACTGTTGTGTTAGTCGAATTATCAATGCCCTAACAACTGTATTTGTTCTTAGTCTTTTCATTATGAGATTAGCTTCAACAGCTACAAATTCTATAGATAATTATCGATGTTTGTAAATAATAATAAACTTGTGTATTTTTCGTTATCGCGAACCGATTCTAAACGATATTAAAAATGAAATAAGAAAAATGATTAATAATGAAAAAGCTAAATAATTTACGAGAAGAAACAGTATAATCGATAAACGGACATTGCTAGTTTGACGCTTCTGGATAATCTTTTTGTAGAGCATACAAAATTCGTGATATACAGATCAGGCTGCCTGTTGATTGCTCAACAAACAGTTATGCATTGCGCTTTTTTACATCTTTGTTATTGTTGTTGTTTGGTATTGTTGCAGCTGTACTGAGCAGGAGCAGGAGCAGGAGCAGCAGATGGAGCAGAAGCTGGGTCTGGGGGGCTGTGGCTGAAAATGAGGATGGGGGAAATGTGCTCCAACGACAGGTTAATGCTTTTTTGCCAGGCTCAGGCGCTGCCTGGTTCGCTTTGTTGTTGTTATATCTTGGCAGTTTTTAATAACGGATCTGACAGGCAACTGCTGCTGTTGATGCTGCTGCAGCATCGACTTTAATGGCCACACTCAAACACACACACACACACACACACACACACAAACACACACTGTTTAATGTGATCCGACATGGCAGCAATTAATAAGCGAGAGCTACTTGACGGCCCCAGTTATTTTTATGAGCCACACTTCTGCCATAACGCTTCACCATTTTTTTTTTTATAGTTCACACGCATAAAGCAGCTAGATAAGTGGAAGTGTGAAAGGACGCCAGGAAATGAAAGATAGCACAAGCGAAAGTGAAAGTGAAAGGCAAAGTTTTCCTTTTACGAGATTCTCTCGAACATGAGCAGAGCAACAATTTAATTTAGCTGTGGTCCACAGAACAGAGATGGAGACAGACGCAGACACAGCGAAAGAGACGGAGACAGCGATAGAGACAGAGACAGAGACAGAGACTTTCTTTTAAGGATTGCTGACGTCTGCAAAGCAGAACACAAACATTTTCTGAAAGCTGCTTAACAATTTGAAAGTAGAAAACTCAGCTTGCCCAGATTCCTCAGATTCCTAGCCAGCGATAACAACAACAACAACAACAAATCCATTATTTATTTGGCAGTTAAGTGAAATTTTTCTTGAACATTTTTGCATGGAAATTTTCGAACTCAAGTCACAGTTTTGAGCCTAGCTTAAAAATCGGTTCAACTTGCTAGAATGACAACTTAAATAAATTGATTCGAAACAAAGCTCAAATTAGGCACATTTAGCAGATAAACTAAGGATAAACTTTTAGTTTTATTTATTAATTTAATAATTAATATTTTAATCTGTCTGAATTCATATTCACGAGATTTTACATTTAAAATTAAATTCTTAATTACATATTTTGCTGTAAGAGGAAATAGTTTGCAAACTGTCGCACTTGTTTTCTCAACTTTCGTTTTATATATTATAAAGCACCTTCTAGTCACACAAGGCAAGACAAAGAGAGAATGAGAAGGAGAGAGAGAGAGAGAGAGAGTGGTGAAGAGGGAGACAGATATGGCGACAAGTGCTTTAATTGAAATGTTGTTGATGACCACTCAAGTGAACGTCGTCCAGGGACGTGGGGAGTTTTCGATCTGAAATGGCATTCAAGTGCCCCGTTGGCCCGTTAAGGGCTTCAGTTTCCATTCAAGCGGACGCATGCAGTGCGTGCCACAAGTCTGTGGCCCCATTTCCACTTGTCTCTCCTGTCAGTCTGCCTTGTCTGTGCCCCTGAAAGCAGATAGCAAATGAATGAAAGGAATGATAAGCTTCACACAGAAATGCGAGCGCATATGAATGCATTAAGAGGATTGCGCGCGACTACACTGAAAAAAGTAAAACCAACCAGCAATCAAAATCATCATCAATAAATGATGTTCAGGTATTTGCTCTTTTTGAAATATTAATTTGATAATATCCTTGAGCATTATTCGACTTCTTTGTTAGCGTTTTAGTCAACTTTTACAAACACTTTTTATTCGTTTTCAACAAACTTAATTTTTTATAGTGAGTCCTTGTTACTTCAGGACTTGTGGCTTTACACTGAGAGGAAAAAAGAGGAGGTGGCAGATAGAGGGAGGAGTTAAAAATTGCATAAAAAAAATGTGGCAACTTTCACTTTTTTGCGTTTGCAAATTGAAGCTGGCCGTTAAAATGGAAAATGTTGCCAGCAGCAGGAATACAATGAAACAATGCCAGGGAAATTTATGGTAAAACGAAGGACGAAGGACGAAGAAGCAAACGGCAAAGAGGACACTCAGTACTGTGGGGCAGTAAAAAGCTGTTGATGCTGCTTCTCCTCCTTAATTTCTTTTTTTGTTGTTGCCCATTTTACGAGCGCTTAAATAACACGCATTGTAAAATGCCAATGCACGTAAATACACACACACACACACACACACACACACACACACACACACACACACACACACACACACACACACACAGCGGGCCTGGCAACAGTTAAAAGTGAAAACAAACGTAAATTCATGACAGAAAAACATAAGGTTGTAAAATACTTGAAGACAGATCTGCTAAGACAGAGCTTTGCATGTCCAAGATTAATTGAGATTTATGCGACATTTGCCAAACCCATGTCGAGGAATAAATATTTACGGGCTTGCGAGGAAACTAAATTGAAATGAACTTCGCTAAGGTCAATCATCTAGTCATAGAGGTAGCCTTGAGTTGGCACAACGTTGCGTATACTTAATAAGGCTTCAATCATGGTATATAAAACAATTATACCGATTATTCCCATGGGCAGTTATATATATGGCTATATATGCCAGACAAATTCCGAGTTTCATTTGGATAGCTTAAAGCACAGATTCACAAAGCGTATTTCAAAAAACACAGACTTAAAGTTTGGTAATTTCTTGAGGATAGTTAAGCCAAAGTAAATCACTCGATAGTCATTTCGATGAGTACTTTTAGGCTACTTTCGAACTAATTACAGGGTATCTGCTTCGTTCAATTCGCACGTCTTACATCGAATTTGCAAAAGCACTCATTGCACTCGCTTGCTTGCTGAGCCGTGAATGAACATTGGAGTGTTTTTCTACGCTCCTGCACCCAAATCTAATTCCAAATCCAAATCAAGAAACAGTACATTATGAGCACAACACTTTAACTTGATATAATACGATAAAATTACGACATATGTAAGTGAACAGCACTCGAAAGTTGTCCAAGATACCCTATATGTAGAGTAGTTACTCTTCTACTTTATATTTATACGTGCTTTGATGTGCTTCAAAGCAATGAATAATTACATTTTGGATAAATGTTGATAAGTAAATATTATATTTAGTGAAAATGGTAAAATGTGCAATGTCTGGCAACAGCCTGCAACAAAGTTTACAGGACATAGGAAACATCATTTGCGAGAGCATTTCCTGTACATTCGAATTTCATTTATTATATTGCCGATGGGCAGCACATCAAACGCAGGCATAGCTGGACGGATGACTGACCCACAAGTTGTACACAGGTTATATTACATTTGCTTTCCATGTTGTCCAACCCCCAACCTCCAACTCCCATTTCCCATTCGATTCCCAAACGCCTCAGTTTTCCCTCTGATGAGTTTATTAGCGAAATGTGGCAAAACATCCCATTGAATGCGGCTTGTGGCGTTTTTCACAACTGACTAAACACCAAGTTCGTCGAAACCTGCCTCGTCTGTCTACTCCTCCAGCCTACTGCTCATGCTGCTCCTCCTTCTCCTTCTCCTTCTCCTTCTCCGCCCGTGGAAATATGCAAAATACGCCGCAACATTCGTATTAGCCCAGAAGATATCGGATAACTGGCAACGTTCTATGTCTTTAATATACAAAAGTCACTCGTGTATGCAAATAATGTGCACGTTAATAAACACGCATATTGAACAGAGGTACGCATCCCAAGAGAGAGAGAGAGAGAGAGAGAGAGACAGAGAGAGAGAGAGAGAGGGAGGCAAGGGGTAAGCGAGAGAGAAGCTCACACTCAGAAAAAACAACTCTATTATTTCTTCTTTTCTCAGCTTTCCCATTTTAATTTACTCTTTTCTGTTCTTACTTTTATATAAGGTGGTTTTTATTTATTATTCTTCTTTTAATTTTCTTTTATTTTCTTTTATTTTACACACAGAAACTTAAATCTTTTATTTTATTATTATTTGTATTATTTTTTTGAGTGCAGCTGAACTCAAGTGAAACAAATTGTTTGTTATATGGTTGTTTGGTTTGAGTTCGCAAACGGTTCGTATGCGCAATCTTTTCAAAGTTATTTATGTGTGTTTTTCATGAGTTGATTTGTTTGGCCAAATGCATCCACAGTCGATTACCCCTCATTTAATTTACAATTCACAGCGCAACACCACAAAAACAAAAACAAAAACAAATATATTTGTTGTAACATGAGAAGACTAGTTGTACGCATGACTGCTGCTGCCGAGAGGGGCGAGTACTATAATTATTGTCGAATTTATTCAAATTAGCCTGCAAGTTAAGGTGCTCAGAGACTGTTTGAGTTAGTTCAATTGGATACTTGTCCAAATAAATTTGTATATTATTACAAAATATTTATTAAAAGCAACTCTAGGGATAGATATCGGGTTCTTAATTGACACAGAGAAACACCCAACATTAGCTTCAGTGGCTGTTCTACTCTATATCTTGAGAAATTGAATATTTAAATAAATTTGCTTGATTCGTAGTATTCTTCCGAGCACTCATCAAAAATAAATCTGTTTTTCTTTAGTGTTTCCTTGATTTTTGCAGAATTTCCTACTCACTTCAAGAATTGTGTGGAGGGTCTCAGCACAGCTTTGCTGAAAGCATAATAGTGAACAAAATAACTTAACATTTTTCCTAAACAATTTTTCTTTGTTGTGAGCAATTGCAACAAGATTATGTGGGTGGCAAATGGGGGTATAAGTTATGTTTACTAAATCAAGGATTGTGGCTTCAGAAAGCGAGAGCGGAACAGAGAGAGAGAGAGGGGTAGAGGAAGCAGGCAAACAGAACCTCAACTAATTCCCGCTGACCCCAAAGACCACAATCAGCAGATTAAGCTTGTGGCTTCTGCCAGTGAAATTTATGTTGAAAACAACATAAATAGGGATGCAGCTCAGAAGGGGGCAAAATGGCATATTTCAAGTCGGGCAACTATTTTTTCCTTATGCGTGTGAATAAAAATAGCAATTGTGGGCGGGGGGAGGAGGGGGAGGATGGGGTTGGGGTTGGGGTTGGAGCTTTGGCTTTGCAAATTGTATTTATTTATCGCAGCGCTTTTGCGGATTTATGCAAATGCTCGCTTTCAGTCTATTAAATTTGCATATTTATCAATTAGTTTTGCGTGTTTTATGCTGCCTCGTCTCTCATTCTGACTATGCCAGCATATTTTAATTATTTGCAGACAGCGTCAGTGTCGTAACTTACTTAAGCATCATTTGCATACACTAACCAAAAGATGAACTGACAAGGGATGGAGTTGAAGAAGCAACAGGGTATGCCGAGTCTAAGACACCCATGCTGGGCGACATCTTAGTTGCATTATTTATCTTAAAATCAGGCAGATTAGGAATATGGGGAGCTAAGGAGTTCTCAGTTATATGTCTATTTGAAGAATACAAGCACAAATTAAATATTAAGAACAAACTGAAAATCTTGGTACAGCGCTGCGTATACTTAATAAGGTTTCAGTCACAGTATGTAAAACAAATAGAGCGATTATGCCTATAAGGAGTGGAGGCTATATATGCCAGCCATATTCCGAGTTCCATTAGGATAGCTTCAAGGCATAGATAGACGTCGACTTGCAGTGCAAGTGCGTAGTAAATGTTAAGAATAATCAGAAAATCTTGCTACAACATTGCGTATACTTAATAAGGATTCAATCCAATTAGGCACAGGATATACATCAAAGGAAAGTGACACGTTCCGCCACCCTCGTTCAGTCGTTAAGCGATCAAATATTAAATAGACATTGTGCCCCACAATGTGGCAGACAAATTAGTTTGCCTCCCCCCCCCCCACACACCCCCCTCCTCTCTACCCACAAAAAAGCAAACTAAATCAAATGCTAATCAGTGTAAGGACTTAAGAACGCAAGCAGACCCGAGAGCTCTGCGCCAAGGCAATTATCATTATGATAATTAAAATGTATATGTATGTCTCTCTCCCCCTCTCTCTCTCTCTCTCTTTCTTTGTCTATTTTTCACTTTCTCTTTGTCTATCTCTCTCTCTGCTGTTAACACGAGGAAAATATGTTCTCGATGTTTTTGCTGTGCAACTAAGAACTATTTTAGCTGCCGAGAGCAGCTTAACTAAGTGCAATTGAAATAACCCAAATGAAACTCGCTTCATAAATTTTAAGCTGAATTCGCTTTCCACTTGCCACACGCGTGTGGAGTGTGCGAAAAGTGGAAAAGTTATAGTTGTGGAATTAAGTTGTACTTCGCTTCGATGACAGCTATGCTTTAATAGCTGACTTTAAATTTTCCATTTTTTTTTACCTAATTATTTAGTTTAGTTTGAATAGAGTGGGAGCTGGCCAAAGGTGGGGCTCATTCCACATCCGGAAAGACCAAAACATGTTTGCAATATCGAAAACGAAATACGTGTTGTAAATATAAACAACTAATTAATAATAAAACTAATTAATTACGATTCATTCCATTTGCCAAACAATAAAGCCTCAATTTGGTCCACGCATTTACCCAAATACCAAATAAATTCAATTGATTCAGATTCTATTGTATTCTATTGCGCAAACATGTAAAACAATTTATGGACTTGTTGCAGTGCAAAATAAATGAATAGGCCTCAATAAATAACATTCACCATTATAATAAAAACATAAATAAAAAACTGAATAACAAAAATAATCTAAAAAAGAATGCAAAAAATGTACACCAAACGAGCATTAAATCAGTTTTGAGCTCTGGCTTCAACTGGATTTCGAAAGCCATTTAACTGAAAGGTTCGCTTCTGATAAATCGATTAACTGAATATAAAAGGGGTACTCCCTCAATCACACACACACACACACACACACACACAGAGACTGTTCACGCCTGCGGTCGCTTTTAGCTCAAGTTTGGATTAAATGAGCTGCTGTGGTGCCATTTAAATGCCGAATGTGAATACAATATGCGAATAGAGTCGAGTGCCATATGAATACATATGAATGTTTTTTTTTGGGCCAATTCTCAGTTGGCTTTTGTGCCAGTTTCCATTTGGATAGTCGCTCGTTCGTTCAATTACTAAAGTTTTCGCCAAGTTAATAACATTTATCGCTGTCCATAAAACATACATGTCGGCGTGTGTGTGTGTTTGTGTGTGTGTGGGTATGTGTGTGGTTGTGTTTGTCCCTTCAAACTTATTGCTACAAGTTTAACAACTTCGTTTAATTTTTTCAAGTGTTTCGAATATCCAGCATATCCGGTTTCCGCTTGGGATCCATAGACCGCCATCTCCCCCTATTCCCTATGCCTTCATTCCTTCATTCAGTACACCCCTTCCCACTCCGCCCTACCACACCCACACACGCACACAGTCTTCTTAATAGTTGAGCCATTCTTTTTAAGTTCCCTTGCGTCTTGTTGTGGGTATCCAAGCTGCCTCCCTCGCAGCAACTTTGGTCAATTTGCTAATTGTTGGGGCAACATTTCAGATTTGCACTTAACTTTCTCTCTCTCTCTCTCTCTCTCTCTCTCTCTCTCTCTCTATCTATTTATCTTTCACTCTCCGCCTCTCTTCTTCCACATTACGTTGCAGGGAAAATAATATATATTCTTGATGAACAACCGCAGTTGGGTGGATCTAGCCATATCCGTCTATATATTGTATGAAAAAGCCTATCTCAGGAACTATAATTGCTGAAGAACTTAGGATAAGTGCTCTCGTAATTTTGTTTTACCCAAAACTTCATCTGTATTACCGAAATCGATAATAATCGATTACCGATAGGAATAAAATTCACAATTTGAAATAATATCAATCAAATGTACCAATTTCATAAGGAACCGTAAAGAAACAGAGGAGAAATTGTAGAAGACTGTGCAGGGTATCTTCTAGTCGTACTCCCTCGACTAGAGCATTTGCTATTGTTTTTTGTCCGTTGTGTCGATTAGTAAGGGAGGGCTTTGGTTTTTTTTCCTGACACTTCTCGACAATTTTCCCAAACGAATTTCCGGACTGGATTTCCTGTCAGCTTCCATTCTCCGACTGCTTCGACCAGCATAAATTAAGCCGGACAGCTATCAAACGGGCGTTGACACGCCCCTTCCCAGCTGCCAGTCCTTTGTTGATCTGTGCACAAAAACAACTTTGCAGAGCATATGCATAAACACACAGCAGAAGAAGCGGAGCAAAAAGTACGTTTGACAGGTGAGCAGGAAAATAGAAAGAAATCCAGCCACGAGATGAAACATCAAAGCAGAGCTGTTGGTCAAACTGTTAGCTGAGGCTAGCCTCATCAGCATATCAAATGAAACCAAAACCACTGCCAACCTCACACATTTCAATGTTATGGCCAACATAACATAAGTTGGCCAGTTTTCTATTCGATTTGGTTAAGCTTTAATCCCGGATTCACTGAATAATCATTTATTTTCATGAAATTTACTATGGAAACATAAATGATATTAAGTAAAATATGAATATTAAGTGGCAGCCATTCAGTTTACAAATGTTATAAAAAGTATGGCAACATCAATGCTACAAGCAGCTGAAATTTGTGGGAATAAAGTAAAACGATCAGTTTTTATTTAAATTTAAGTTTGTACTTAAATATTGAGGACGTGGTTAGTAATTGTGGCATTTGGAATAGTGTTTCTCTTTATGTGTGAATTGAAAGTTAAGTATGACGCATGCCACATTTGGGAAAGGCCATTTGTGCCACATCGCTACATCTAGCAAATTTCAACTTTATTTGTTGTTGCTTGGGGGCAACCCTTGAACTTCGCCATCAGCCGAACAAAAGCAACAACAAGTTAAGACCTGGAACGCATAATGATGAACTGAGAACCGAAGCCACAAAACTGGAACACAAAAATCTCAGTTTCCCTGCTCCCTTTGCCATATGCCCTTTCTGACAGACCCTCTTGCTCTCTCTCTCTCTCTCTCTCTCTCTCTCTCCTGTTTATCTTACTTAACCCTGGCAAAAACCACCAGCACCTTCCCTCCACGCCACTTAAACTGAGAACTCTCAGCTCTCAACTCTCGGGTTTCATCATCTTCTTTTTAGACAATGAAAAACATGTAAAGTTTTTACCCACAACTTCACAACCCAACCGAAAAAAAAAGAAGCTAAAAATGCAATAAACTGAACCGAAGTTTAAATACCCTTTAAGCTGTTCACAATCTAAAGGGAGTCGTACGTTTTTCGCCAAACATTTAAGATCTTAAGCCAAGCCTTCACATTGTCAAAACTTTTGCCATAACTATGGGGCAGTAATAATAATTGTGTAGCATCATAATTTGTGCAGCATTTCCTTGAGAGTTGAGCAAATTGTACAAATATGTTTCGTGTCCTTTTGGTTGGCCCGCCCTCGTTACTGGCTTCTTGTTCTTGTTCCCAGACCAACAACAAATCTCAGACAAGGGTTTCCATTCAACATTCAACATTCAACATTCAACATTCAGAAGAACAACCCATTCGCTGGGCATAAAAATAACTTAAACATATGCAATCTAATGGCATTTTAAGCAGAGATGAATGATATGCGAGCCAGTTTTTTTTTTTTTTTTGTTTTTTGTATCCTGTAGATGGGGGGGAGTTAGGGGGAGTTAGGGACGCAGAAGCGAAGGACCCAAGGCAAAGGCATGAAAGGACGTCGCGTGCCTTTGTGTCGATTTGCCACCTGCTTTTATGGTTCATAAAGTTTTGTGCTCAGGCAGCGTGCATAGCGCCATCTGGCGTCTGGAATAAAAAACTGATTTGTTATTTATTTTGCTTATTTTCAGGTTTATTCCTTTTTTGATTTTTTCGTTACTTTCTTTTTTTTTGGAATTTTTTGTTACCTTACTTTATTTTACATTTTATTTTTGTATTATTATTATCATGATTTTGGGGGCCGACGCGGTTGGTGCGCTCTATTTGTTGTGCTTACGCGCGTGTGTGTGTGTGTGTGTGTGTGACATATGGCACACACTTGAAAGTAATCGTCATGAGCATTATCCTTAACATCATGATGACGATGATGGTGCTCCTGACGAGTTGTTAATGATAAACAAAATGATGATAAAGTCTCGTATTTGCTTCTTGGTCCTTGATGAAAAACGCTTTGGGCCAAGAAAGTTGTTAACATAAAATGGCTCACTGCGCACACAAATACACATGCACACACACACGCACACACACACACACACACACAAACAAACTTATGCCTTTGCTCAGATTTTCTTTTTATTTTTATTTTTGTATTTTGCATTCATTATTGAAATGTTTTGCATTGCCCACTTTGATTTTCTTTTTTTGTGTCTGCCTAAAGGGACTTCTGGTCTCTACTGGCAACAGCCGGGAATTTATGGTCCTTTCCTCTGTATTCCATCCCCCTCACATTTTTACTGGTTTTGGCATTCACCTTTTACAGTTAATAGCTGGGCATCAGTCATTACAATCGCTTTCCAGCCACATCAATTTCAGGCCAGATGCCCATTTAATGGCCTTTTCTTATATATTCAGCCATAAACTAACACAACTCAAGATATAGATAAAGATATAGATACAGATATAGATATAGATATAGATATAGATATAGATATAGATATAGATATAGATATAGATATAGATATAGATATAGATATAGATATAGATATAGATATAGATATAGATATAGATATAGATATAGATATAGATATAGATATAGATATAGATATAGATATAGATATAGATATCGATATAGATATAGATATAGATGTAGAAATAGATACAGATATATTTATGAGATTGACACAAAAACAGAGATAGACACGGGCAAATAGATATAGAGAAAGAGACAGAAACAGAGATAGACAGAGATACAAGGATGGAGAATGAAATAGAAATAAGGACAGATACAGAAACAGAAACAAAGATAAAGAAAGGAACAGGCAAAAGAGATATGGAGGCAGAGAAAGAGATAGAGGTGGAGATAGAGGTGAAGAAGCAGGGTGCGTAAATGTTCGTCGACTCTTTCCCACCAAGTTCAAATTTAATATTTGTAATTTTCAAGGGCTTAATGGAGTTAGAGGGGTGAGGTGTTTGTGGCATACAATTTCACAAATTTACAGGGTATCCACAAAGAAAAACTGAAAACCCACAACGAAATGAAACTTTTGCTTTTGCACTCTTTAAATAATGAACTAGTACCGAAGTGCTTTTGTGGCCTTGTTGCCCCTGAGTTACGGCAAAGGATTAAAAATCCAATACACTCACCCACTCTCCCATGCACACACACACACACACACACACACACACACACATCACACATACACGCACTTAACGTGCTTTAATTTTGTTAAACGGCGATAATTACAATGCCGATAATTGACATTAAAGTCGCCATTTTGGGGTCTCTGATGCCTGGCAACTTGGAAGTTGGATCATTGTCAGAGCACGACCCCACTCAGCACCCAACCACCCAACCATCCAATCATCCAACCACCAACGCTGGCATCGGCTGATTCACGAAGGAAGACCCCAAAAAGCATGCTATCAATTTTATTTTTATTTATTTTTTGTGCCTCCGCCTTCGCAATGAATGAAAACAAAAAAACAACTCTCGGCGCAACATTTGTTTGTTTTTTAGGCGCTCAGCATCAGCGTATTTTGTAGCTCGTAAAAGTTTTTGATATAAAAAGTAAACAAGCAAACGCTCAGAGGAGTGCTTGGGGCGAACAATGTTGGGGGCTTACAAATATGGGGGACACTTTGGGGGGCGCAACACGCAAAAGCAAACGTAAAATGATATGAAGAGAGCAGCAGCAAAGAGTAGAATATGAAACCCATGGTTTAATATTTAGCGGAAAACGGCTGAATTGTTGGCTAGAATTGTTGGCTGGGCTTATTGACTCTGTGACTCAGGCAGTCGCATGCATTAATTAAAAGTTCAGGGCCACAAAGGACAACAACAGACACGACAGACACGACAGACACCAGATGCCGAGGCGTGATTATAAATACTTATCAGACAACCGGGCTGCCAGGCTGCCAGGCTGCCAGGCTGCCAGGCTGCCAGACTGCCAGGCTGCCAGACTGCCAGACTGCCAGACAGTCAGTTAGCCAATGAGTTAAGGCTGAGTTTTAGCTCAGCTATTTGGACGAACGACACTCCTAAGATTAAATACCCTTGCAGAGTGGAGTTAATCAGCTGACGTCTGAATTTTAGTTCGTAGTTCGAAGAACAAAATACTGAAGCATTTCCAGTAGTTTCTTAAGAATTCAAAAGTAATAAATTACTTAAAGTTAGTTATTTATTTCTGAAATTTATTATGTAAATTCTCAAATCAACTCTAATATTATATAAAATTCATATTTAATTGCAGAAGTTAAGTGCTTAAATTGATTGAATTGTTCTCATCTATTTAAGATTAAGATTGAATTATTGAGCACACCTTATTTATGAATTTAGAGTGCATTTTTCGAACAAAATATTAAAAATGAAAATCAAATTAAATGGTAAAAATTAAAAAATTAAATAATGAAGTTAAAGTTTAAGATGAAAAAGAAAATAAGTTAAGAATGATATCAAGCTGAATTGGTGAAACGCTGCAAAGACCCAACCAGACCAAGAATTACTTTAGATTATTGTCTCGCTCCCTCTGTCTCTCTCTCCCTGTCTCTCACTCTCATCCTGTCTCTCTCTCTCTCTCTATCTCTATCTCTCTCTCCCACTGTCTGTTAAGAAGAAATAGAGCATATGAGAGTCTGGTCTAGTCTAGAAACCGCTTTTAAGCTGTGCGGGCAAATAAAAACAACAAAGAAGCTCAACAACCGAAACCGAACCGAGATGGACAGAGGAAGGGAGAAAGGTAAAGCTGCTGCCAGAGCCTGGGGCCACTTTCTCTTTCTGGCACACTTGTTCCTGTTGCACGCCCCTGAGCCATGGCAGCTGTGTGCGTAACAATAATTAATTTCATTTTAGACCTGTTAGCAAGCAAGCGAGCAAACGATGTGGTTCATTGTTTGGTTTAAGAGTTGCCAGCTCTGCAAAACTGAATGCCAATGCCACAGAGTGGGGCAGGTGGATTGGGTGGCTCAGTGGTGTTGGGTGTGCTCTAGTTTGGCTTCACGTTCACTTTGTTAACGTCTTGTGCAGCTGACAGCGCGACCCCTTTTGCCCCCGATTCCCCTCATTGCCTATTTGCCAATTGAATTGGTTAAATGTCTGCAATTCATTTCTCTGCTGCTTAAAAGATTATTTTAGTTTCAGTTGTCTAACCGCTTAACCGATTACAATTGATTTGGCAATATAGTCTTTAACTAAATTAAAAATGTAATATTAATTACCAATTAAATATTGAAGATGGACAAATAAATGTGCCACTGCAACACTTTCACTTGATTTCTTGTTCTCACTTCTTGTATACGCCAATTCTGCCACAAATCTTCTTGCTTTCAGATCACCTGAGCAACAGTAAATCCCCCCACCACCACCCACACTTTTTTACTTTTAGCTTTGTGTTGTGTGCACTTCAATTATGCATGCACATAAACAAATACACACACACACCCACACACACACATACGAACTTAAGGCTAAGGTGGCGTATGCCAAAAGGAAATTAGATTTGAACCAACTTCCAGCTAAAAAAAGAGCCAAAGGGGCAAGTTGGCTGCTCAGCAAAGACTTTGTTGGAAGTGCGACGGGGAGGGGGTGGTGGTGGGGGAAATGCGAATGTTGGCTAAGCTAAAACGGCTTAAATGTTTTGGCATCGCCTTTTCGCTTGATTTGCATAATGGCTGTCGAGTCTGAGCTTGACGCCAGTTGCCAAGTGCGTCATACACTCAGAACAAAATCGCCCTCAAATCTAAAAAGAAACACCCTAAATTGAAAAAGGTTCCAAGGGTCCCCCCAAAATATTACAGAATTTCCAATCTTAAAGTACAAATATTTAATAATAATATAAGTAACAAAAAATAAATGAATAAAAGAAATCTGAAATGCAATACACACACACACACACACGCACACCCTGGAAATTAGACATATTCATTTTCCAAAATTTAGAAAAGTCAAAAGCTTCAATTGTAGAATTTCCAAAATTCAGGGCGATTGTTTTTTTTCTGAGTGTACATTTGCAGACGCAGTCGCAACCCAGGGCCGCATTCATGGCATACAAGGGCGCCCAAAAATATTAATACTCCAAGTCACAAGTCCACAAGTCAAAGTATGCCAAAGATGAACGAAGCAAGCTTAGTTCAGGACAGCATAAAATACTACTATGCATAGTATATATAGACACAATGAGTCCTAGACAGAACCAATATACACTTCTTCGCATGGACAAGTGCACAGGGTACACATGTTGCTGGGGGCTTAAGTTGGCAACAGCTCCGGGGCAGATTAGTGTCCTTCGTTAAACGTATCTTTGTTTTCTTATTTTTAAGCTGCTTTACAGAATTTCAAATAAGATTCCTTTGCATATAAGATTTTACAAAATATTGTTATCTGGAAATCGTTCAATTAAATGGAAAAATTCAAGTATATATATATATATATATAATTCATATTTGGTTTTCCTTGAAAATGTAAATTTAGCAAAGCTTAAAGCTTTGGCGAGCAGCACATTAACTGCATTTTCAATGGAGCTGCCACCCTCCAATCCCACCCGTGGAGCGCCCATTAGTGTCCCATTGTGCTGTTCCTGTTCCTGTTCTCCTTCCTGTTCCAGTTCCAGTTGAGGTTCCCCTTCGCCTTTGTCCAGTTTCGCATTCTTTCGGTCTCGCGTGGCTCTGTGTCGCATTGTCAGCGGAAATTATATTTTGCTGTCAGCAGATGCCAGCAGTGAGATGCACTGAACAAAATTAAAAATAACCTGCGTATATATTAAAATTACTTTTTTGCTTTTTTTCTCAGTGTATTTGAAAGGAAAAGCAACTCTTGGGCTGCACCTGGCTGTCTGTCTGTCTGTCATATCCAGTCAGCGGACAGCAGTCGGCAGTCAGCAGTCAGAAGCATCATCAGCACAAATCCAAATAGTTCCGGATGCGAGCGTTATAAACCCTTATTCTCTCACTCTCACTCTCTGTCTCTGTCTCTGTCTCTGTCTCTTTCCCCCCGCAAAACACGCTTCCCTTGCTGACCATTGGTGGTTTCACTTTGCGCTCATTGAAACTCCACACGCCGTGCTCATAAAAACAAAGGTGCTGGCTCCCTGCATTAATTATGTATTTATTCAAATGTTCTCTTGGCCTAAACGGAGTGCAGAAAAACGGGCTTATCGGAAGGGATTACGTATTGAAGCAAGAGCCAAATTAACGGCATTTGCAACTACTCCAATGGTCAGAAATAGTGCCGAGGTTCTGCTTTAGATTCACAGCAAGTTGAAAAACATAAATCGATAATTCCCAAAGCATAAATTCCATCCAAAACTATGTCTGTTGAGCTATCCACATTAGTGTTGCAAAGCAACAACTTGCAACAACTTCTAACCTAAGTTGCGTCGATGTTCCAATAAGTATAATGGTTTCCCCAAATATCTCTGCCTTATTCATATATGCCCTTTGTCAAATGTTCATCGTAAACTATGCGCAACTTCAACGCTTGCTTAGCAATTTTTATTTAGAGAAATATTTCTGCATGCAACAATGAAGCACTTGCGAACTTTGTTGCCTCTTTCAGGCACAGAATGCAGCTCGTTATAAACTAGGCCAACTAAAATATTTTGTTCTACAGCAGGGGGGTGGGGGGTTTTGCAGTGGATGCCAACAGCTGTTTAGCTAATTTTTGAGCAGCCCATTAAAAATGACTCGGCAACAATTTTCTTTTGATGTAATTGCTGTCGTGGCAGGAGGGGGAGAGGGTTTGGGATTGGGATTGGGAAATGGTGTTTGAGGACTATCCTCGTTGGCCAGTTCATTGATTAACTGCTTTGGCTCACTCCCTCTCTCTCTGCCTCTCCCTATCTCCCTCTCTCTCTCTCTCTCTCTCTCTCTCTCTCTGTATCTCTGTGTATCTCTGTGTGTTTGGGACTCCGCGTTACATTTGACATTTTCATTTAAGGCTCATTTCTGTTGTTGCTTATTCATCTTCGTTTCATTCGTTGTTTTTGTGTTGTTTTTGTGTTGTTTTTGTGTTGTTTTTGTGTGTTTTGTTGGTGGGCTTTCTGGCTTGGCAAATACCTGAGAATGTTTGGTAATTTAGATCAAAGGCAGGGCAAGGACTCTACGTGCAGGCATTTTTTCCTACGTTTTTCTTTCTTCATTTCTTATCACCCCCCTTTAGAGGTTTTTTTTTCTTCTTCTTTGTCTTGGGTTACACAAAATTATTTCTTACGGCCAGATTAAGTAATTCGCGCGTGTTACTTTCACTTTAAATATTCTTGTCGCTTTCTTAATATTCAGTTTACTCCATCTTTAAAGAGCCAACGAAAACTCGTTTCGTTGTCGCCTTCAGGCAAGTCCTCGGACACGCAAAAAGGATACATCTCTTATGGCAATTTATCGATACTCACCTTGCCTCTACTATTGTGATCGCAGCAGCCTGTCTTCAAGGTTGCCACTTGCATAAATTAATTTGCACCAGACAATAAGAAGACTTTTAAGCACAGACTGCAGAAACTTTAATAGCAATACTTAAGCATACTTTTGGTATATAGCCTTAAAAGTATTTCAGTTTATTAAGTGCAAACTAATTACTTAAGATGCTTCTCATATTTTAAAACACACTCTTTTCAATATTTACAACGTACTTCCCTCCCCTCTCTCTATAATGTTTGCATAGCTTAATCATGGACCAATCCTGAACACACAAAATACATATGGTATATATATATATATATATATATATATATGGATGCAAGGTGGGAAGCATGGCTGAAACACAATTCGACTTCGCCACACGACTTGACTGCTAATGCAAATTGCAAAAGTGGGTTGTGTGTGTGTGTGTGTGTGTGAGGAGTTATCCTGGCAATTTCAACTGCAGTTGGCGTTGCACTTCAAATTGATTAAGCGAAACACGTTGCAGGGGCAACCAGGTGGCAATTTGATTGCCCAACTTAAGTTACCAACTTGCGGACCGATTGGGGATAAAGCTTGGCCAATACAACCAGCAGCAACAGCAGCAGCATCTTATTGCATACCCTGTACAATTGTGTGAACGGGTAACACACATGTCTAGCACATAAATGTAACAGCCATGAATTCAACATATTAATCAAATCGTGAAAAACGTGAAAATTTGATATTGATTATTGCAGTACATATATATTTGAAATAAGGGAAAATTTTCATTATTATTGATTTCGACGAAACTCTATTTGTTGCCAGTGCATGCCTGAGTAGAGGGTATTCTTAAGTCAGTCAATCGTTAAGCGCAAGCATGCTTGTTTCATTTTCTATATAAACTATTTTATTGAGTAACCAAAACCCAGTCGCAACGACTATAAATGTGTGTGTCTGTGTGTGTGTGTGCTTGACAAACAACTTGAGCACACTTGGCAAGAAATAAAAAGGACTCGAAACAGCTGCCAACTTTTCTCGAAACTCGCACGCAACAACTTGACAACTTCCGCTCTCACTCACAAACACACGCACACACACCTTCTATGTATGTGAGTGTGTGTGTGTGTGTGTGTGTGTGAGGCTGACTGCCAGTTATTAAGTTTGCAGCCACAAACTTGCACATCGCAATAAAGTTTATGGTTCATTTTGATTGGGTTTTGTGCGCTGGTGAACTCCTTCAGTATTTTTAGTTAGATTAGACAGCTCATCGCAAAGTCGTTATTCATATTTGGATATTGGAATTCATTCACATTTTCTGAGTACTCGTTATTCGTTCAGTTGACAGCCAATAAATAAGCTGCTATGCTTCGCATTTTCAGCTGATTCCAATCAGTGAATAAATCAAAAAGCATTTTCGCCTATTTAAAAGATAAGCTGAGAAACTATGCTGAGAAATTATTTGTTTTGTATTCAATCAGATCTGAAAGTTGACAGCCGCCGAAAGGTAAGAAATTTCAACATTCTTTTTTAATCTATATATATATATATATATATATATCAATTACAATATGCTCTGCAAAGCTAAAAATAAGAACGATAATTTAGGTTTTATCCCAATAAGCAACAGCATATTTCGCATGCCTTATTTGTAGCGTATTCAATTTGGATTCATAAATGGATTTGTATTCATTTATTTATTTGTGCTGTTAACTCAAGTAAATATTTATATATACATATTTAACAATTTTATAGTTATCTTTTTTTATTAACTTAGATTTAATTGATTTTTGTGTAGTTTTGGCCCCAACCCAGATATAAATATATAATTCGATATTAAAAAAGAAAATAAATTAAATTAAATATCCCCTCAATGTGTTTTAAAACCAACAAAATATTCTTTTCTTCAATTTATTTCAGTGTATCTCTGTGTCTCTGTGTGTAGCAAAATTCCCAAATTCCCCCGCCCCACTTAACAAAAAAAAAAAAAAAAACAGAAGTTAAACAACAATACAAAAAAAAAGAAACAAAACAGGTTAATTCAATTTGCCAAGGCATCATTGGACACTTCGGCTTGCCGAGGTGTAAATACTCTTTCCTCGAATCTCAACAAGGAACTTGGGGTCAAACAAATAAATAGGGTATACAGCTTAGCCTTAAGATTGTCTGATCGTCTGAATTCAAAGTTTCCTAATTCTTAGTTGAATTACCATGCAAGTTCCGGTTCAAGTCAGGATTATAATTATTTCGAGTATTTGCAATTTGAAATAAGTGCAGGGTGTCAATCCGAAACAGAAACGGGAGTTTTCAAATATTTTGTCATTATATATTGTCAAAAAGTTCCTCGTTCGAGAACTGAGAAAATGTGCAGAGCAAACTCCACTTCGTATACAAGAAGAAGAGTATGGGGAAAGAGTATACAACATTTCAATTGATTTACAATTTCATAACGAAAAACAAACAAACAAAATTCAGCTGAGCTTTAAGGCTAATCAAATTAAAAGCGAACATTTTTGAAATGAGAGCAATGCAATAGGATTTTGGAACGATGTTAATTCAATTGTGAACAGTTCACATAGTGCACAGACAGGCAAACACCAGTGGAGAGGAAGGACAACAACGACAACAACAACAACAGCAACAACAGCAACTGCAAGAAGAACAACAACAACGATTGGATATTAAAGGATATTCTGCAGTGCTGCAGGTGCAGAACGCCATGCGCCATGTCAAAACTTCGGCATTACAGGTCCATGGATCAGCCCAGCACCAGCGTCGTCATACGCAAAAAGTTAGCAAATCTAGTCAAAGTCTTCTAAAACTAAAAAATAAATAAAAATACACTATGAACAGCTCCTTTTCAAAAGCGCTGCTTGACTTTAAGCTTTTATTCATATGCTTTCCATAACTCACCTCTCCTCTCTTTAGACATTTCTCACCTTCACCACACGCAGACACGCAATTGCCACAACCCAACACTTTCTGAAAGCTGTAAGCCTAGCATGAAAAACAGCTTTATTCCAATACACATTGCATGAGCTTTTTATTACCCAATACGTAAACTTGCAGCATGCTTTTCTTAAAACAAAAACAAATATGTAAGCTAAAAGCTTTTGGTCTTCATACTCTTACACAAGGCTCTTTGTAAGCTTTCACCTCCAGGAAAAAAATTCAAGCAGCAAAAAATTTTGTTATTGCGTCGTATTGCTAAGCTGCGCTCAGCTAAAAAAATATTAATTGGTAACTTGCCAGTATTAAATAGCGCATCGGTTTTGAATATATTTGAATCTCTGTCAAATCTAGCGAAACAATTTTATAGGCATTAAATTTATCAAATGTATTGCCTCATGCATAGACCGGAGCCATATGCATTTATATCCCAAGAATAATAATAATAGGATTTCTAACTATTGAAGAGGAGAACACCTGCAAAAGTGTTTTCAAGGCCAATATATTTGTGTACCATCATTGATTTTCGTGCAGGAAAACCTTGATTAAATCTCAGCCCCCTCAAAATTACACCTAAGCTTTCAATTCTGAGAATTAGCTCGCAAATTGGCCCTGATTTGTTGTTGTTCTCTTTTCATGTTTCGAAAAGCTTTTGTAATATCATGTGCAAGAACCACGCTGAAAGCTTTCTCCTCAGCAAAACTATCTACCCTAAGTTTATTAATTTCAACATACAGTGGCATGAAAATGAGCCCCTCTTGAGCAGCTCGCAGCCAATTAAAAAAATACCGATCATTTTCAAATTTATAAAAAATATTTTGATATCATAAATGCACGTATTAACTGAATATTACATATATATGCGGCGCCTGTGGCTAAACAACAATTTTCCAATGGCCAGAAAAATTATATATTGATTTAGAAACAATTAATAAAATTCAATTTTTGAGCTATTTAAGTGTGACACTTGGATGATAATTATATATCAATAGATAGCGCTACTCACGGCTCAACTCGAACAATAGTTCGCTTGCATCGGGATTGATTGACAGCGGAGTTTCGCCTATTAATTCAAGGTCACGTTAATAGTTTTTGCGCAGTTAGCAAGTCGGCGATAACCGTGAGGCATCAGTAAATTGAAGTTCAAAACAGCTTCCGTCAGCGGAGACTGTTGCAGGTGCATTTCCAGGGCACGTTGCTGGGCAACAGGCAAAGCTCCGTGCCATCCGTCCATAAGAAGGGACACAATGATACAAGCTGTTGCATTTCGCATCCGAACGTTGAAGGAATTTGACGCGCTTCGCAGAGAAACAAAATCAAAAACCTAAACGCTAAACTATTGCACACTCTAAACACACAGTTAAAAAAAATTAAAAAAAAAATTTTAAAAAAATTTAAAAAAAATTTAAAAAAAATTTTAAAAAAAATTTAAAAAAAAATTTAATAAAAAGCCTCCGCATGGTTTCGTTAATAATGATTGCGATTAGAATTTTTGTGCTATATTTGGTTGCCCATTGCTTTCAGGACGATGACAGCAGTTTGTTTCGTTTGCAACTTGCCGATAATGTCGCACCAGGTAGGTCTGGTGTGGCAGGGTGGCAACGGCTGGGACGACTTGGTCCGGGAACAGGTAAAATCAAAATCAAAATAAAAATATTTGAAAAAAAATTTGCCAAAAAAATTAAGACATTCACAAGAAGTGTTTTTTTTTATTTGAAGTTTGTAAGTTTAAGGAACTTATGAACATGTTTTTTAAAAGTGAATCAAGAGAAATAAAAATAATGAAATAATGAGAAGTGTATTTTTTTTAAGTTTGTAAGTTGAAAGAACTTGTGAATATATTTTTTAAAAGTGAAAGAAAAAGTGAAACCATTATTTATTGAAAACCAAAATTTGGTTTGTTTTTTTTTTTATCCCCCAAGAAAAAAAATGCCTAGTGATGCTTTTATTTAATAAAATAATGGTTTCATCGTTAAAATTTTTAATTTCTTACACTTTTAAAAAATATATTCAGATTAAGAAACTTAGCTTCTTAAAGTTTATTAAAAGCGAATGAAAAGAAATCAAAATAACGGCATCACTCTCACGAGAAGTGTATTTTTTTTTGAAGTTTGTAAGTTGAAAGAATTTATGAACAAATTTTTTTAAAGTGAAAGAAAAAAAAAAGTGAAGTATAAAACCATTATTTAATTCACCGTTTTCAATTAATTTATCAAGAAAGAGAAAAGACGAAAATTAACAACAACAACAAAAATAAGTGCACAATTTTTCAAAATTCGAAAACATCGATTTCCATAAAGTGCGCAAAATTTGGTTTGTTTTTTAATCCTCAAGACAAAATGTCCTAGTGGTGCTATTATTTTTTGAGCAACTGTACATATGTATATATACATATAATGTCTACATATATGTATATATATATATATAAATATATATATATATATTTTTTTTTTGTGGCAAATTCAAACTGATTTGCAGCTGGAGGAGTCGACGATCCGCCAACGTTTGGGAGGGCGTCGCGATTCCGCCGCTCAGATCACGACACCGCCGAGCCAATCGCCTCCGCCTGGGTTGCAGAGACGTCGCCGCAGTTCATTGGCGCAGCTGACGGACATACTGAGGGAGTGGAGCGGCGGGGCGAACCGCCAGCAGCAACAACAGCAGCAACAGCAACAGCAGCAGCAGCAACAGCAGCAGCAGGCGGCTCGTACCAGATCACAATTGAATCGTCGGGAGACACTTGCGGATCTGGCGCGCAGTCTACCTTGGCGCACGTCGACCACAGCCGACGCGAGCACCGGGGCTGGCGGCGGCGGACCAGGAACTGGTGCCTGCTCTTCCGTTACGTATGTGACTCCGCGCAAGCGTCGCGAGTCGAGCGCGGACTCGGGAGCTCGGTGTATACGCTCCCGTCGCGAGTCACAGACAACGGCAGCGGTCAGCAACGTCGGAACAAGCGCCTCCAGCGACTCTGCGAGGCACTGGCCCCGGAGGGAGAGCTCCACTGCTGAAGAACCACAGCAGTCCACCACTGGCGGTGGCAGCAGCACCACTGCCTCCGTGCCCATCGTCGAGTGCACAAAGAGCGTAAGTTTCAATGCCAAGAACTACACCCACACAACTGTCCATACACACACACACACACACACAAACACACAGACTTATACGAACACACCACCCTCACCCTCAAAATTGATAGAACTTCTTCTCAATAACCTTGATGCATTTTCGTGAAATTCTCATTGATTCCAAATGACACTTTATATCTTCAACATACTTCAAAGCAAAGCGAAACGAATCGGAAAATGCAATTAAATAATAATCTTTTTGTGAAATAGATATTACGTGTTATTACGTGGATTGAAAAATAAGAAATATAAGTGAAGTGCCCATAACCTCTTACATATTATTAGATACATACAACCACATCAATGTATATACATCAGTTCAATACGTACAACAAACAACGATGCACTCGGACGGATGCATCTCAGCTTTGGGTAGAGACAAAGAAATTTTGATTAACATTAGAAATAGTAAAGTTTATATATAAATGAGTGCTTAGCGAAACTCATCCGCATTGAGTGTTATTCATGAAGTCAGACAACTATAAATTGATAATATAGAATGTAGAACATATTAGGACAAATTAGAAGGCTATAGTCGAGTGAGCTCGACTGCGAAAGCTGCTAAATACATTATTTTAGTTTTATTGCCGAACTCAAAGCCGGGGATCTGCCATTAAAATGTTGCCTGTTTTTGCCGTCGGCAAACTGAAACTTGTTAAAAAAAAAAACTTAAATATCGTAGCTAGGAAATTAAATAAAGAATACAAAAAGCAAAGAAGAACTCCAGAAAGAGGGCATAGAAAAGAGGAAATAGTAAGAGTATATATATATATATTTATGCGTTTGTCAGATCTTATACTCTTTGAATGCAGTCCAACGTAAACCAACCTATGCAAGTCCTCACTCTCTCCCTCTCTCTCTCTCTCTCTCTCTCCGTCTTTTGTGTTATCCTTGAGCAACGCACAGGCTTCGCGACGCGGCTCCGGCGAAAGCTATCCGTCGGGCAGCCGTCGCGACAGTAGTGTTGCTGGGCGTGTACCAACTCCGCCTCCACCAGCCAAATACCAAATAACCAAGAAACGTGACTCACTCGCCGCACCGGATTTTCCCATTTTCCGGCAGGAGCAGCGTCCCTCGACCAGCTCCGCCGGTTCCAACTCAGACTCAATAAGCGTGCCACAAATATCAACTAGCAACTATCACTCACATCAGCAGGTGGACACCGCCTGCCAGGCCCTGCCGCCGCCGACAATTATCACCAGCTCTGTAACGCCGCCGGCGACCAGTCCGACAGCTCCGAAGGGTCGCCGTGACTCTACCACGCAATGCAGCCGGGGCCAACGTCGCGACTCCAAGGCAGGTATCAGTCCGGAACGTGTGCCTCGGCTGCAGCGATTGCAGCGTCAGGCGACCGCCTTCGATGAGAGCTGTCTGCCCGGCGGCAGCCGACGCGGCTCCCAGCCAGCACTCAGTCCGGATCCGCCCGAGGATTGCGAGCGTCGCACCTCGCGACGCGACTCCCTCTCGCCGGACAGCGCATCGCGCGGCGGGCGACGCGACTCGCGCACACATCTCTCACCGGATCGATCCCATGAGCGCGACGGCAGCCCACGGCGACACACGCTGCGGCGCCAGAGCAGCTCGGCGGCACGTTCGCCACGCTCCCCGGACTCTAACAGCTGCTCCTCGTCGCGGGACCCCAGTCCCTGCTCACGCCCTCAGCCACCGAACGTGGAGCAGAACCAGCGACCAGCCATCCGGCGACAGTCAACCACTGAGGAGATTCTCATCGCGCGCGGCTTCCGACGGCAGTCGACCACCGAGGAAATGATACGTTGTCGCAACTTTCGACGCCAGAGCTCCCAGAGCGACGATGTCTGCCGGTAAGCATATACACTGCCATGCCACTCTTTATCACTCCTACACTCAGAAAAAAAGCGCACTTTAGAATTTATTATTCAGAAAGTAAAGGAAAGACTTACTCTAAAATTATGGTTTGCATTTCTACTTTTTAGAAATGCATTTCGAAAAAAATATAAGATATTTAGAAATAAATAGAAAAAATCACAACATTTTTTGGGATACTCTAAAAATATTTCTTATTTTTAATTTAAAATTAATTTATTTTTAATTTGAAATATTATTTAATTACTGACTCTGGTTGACATTAAATACATAAATAAATAATCGATTTCTGATATTTGGAGATTATTTCTACATGGCACATTTTTGAAAAGTTCAGTTTATGATTCAACTTTCAACTGTTAGCCATCAATGAAATTCAGTTTAGATAAAGGCTACAAGGCTATAAACAATTTGCAACTAAAAATGGAAGCAGTAGAGCCAAATACACTTGGACTTGAAAGTGTTTCAGGTGTTAGCTGTACTGGAGTATAAATCCATTTTAAGATAAACTTTTTTCATTCAAGCTGATTAACGAAAGACTAAATGCGGATTGATATAGGAACTTGAGTGCCTAAAATCGGTTTTACTTGAGTACAAAGTACTCGCCAATTTTATTATTTTTTTTTTGTAAGTGTATCGACTCCCTCTAAGTGTACTGACCTGGGCTAATTGGCCACTTGGAGTTGCTAGTAGAGATTGAAGTAGAGTATTCTAGTGCAGACGACAAAGGAAATCCTTCACAATGATTGCTCACATTATTATTAAATTAATATCAATTGGCGGAATGCGTTAGCTATTTTTTTGCACATTGCTCGTTGATCCGAATTTAATTGGCAATTTGAATGGGTTTCTTTCGCTGTCTTTCGCTGATTTCTGAGTGCAAGTTGGGAAGTCATAGGGAAGTATTAGCTTAATTAATACTCACAGCTTTCACGCTTCATTCGTTGACACTGTTATTAATACTGAAATCAGAGACTGCTCTTAATTAACTAGTTGCAAGTTGAGTTTTGTAGAAATGCTTAAGCAATGCACTTTCGCAGTTGGACGCCACATGTCAGCTCAAAGGCAACTTGCCTGCCATAGGGTAATTATGAGTTAACCACCACAGTCAATATTATTGCTACAAACTGGGCCACTTCACTGTTTGAGAAATTGGCATTTAACCACAATAGATAATGACCTTAGGAATTCAACATTTTCCTTTGGCTTATCTCTGTCAGGTGCAGTTATGTTCTCAGAGATTTGTGGTTGAGTGAGTCTTGAGTCTTAGGCCTTGTGAGCCTATTAATGATGGAGGCTTTAGTATGTCAACTGTCAAGGGCAGCAATCAGTCGGTTGGATTTAAGTTCAATTACACAAATCAAATCAAATGTTGACCAAATATAAGCGAATTAAATACGAATTATAATCTCATTCCACAGATATCGTGGCCGTCGCGACTCATCAGCCCAGATTATTGATGGCACCATTGGCACCATGACCGTGGAAACAACTAGCACTTTCTTTGACTCCAGCACGCAGACAGGTGAGTCACACTAATTCTATACATAATGATATGTATATATATTATATATAATAAAAAAAATTATGAAGTTCAAACTACAATTTAGAATTGAAATTTAAAAAATATTTTCTGGGAGAAAGTCAATTGACAATTTCAGAACCTTTTCTTTGACAAGTCTTCATTTTGTTGAGGAATTGTAAATGGACTTAAACTTTAAGAGATTATTAGCTTTAATACAATCTAGAACATTTCCTCGAAAGAAATTAATCACTATGCAAATCAAACAATCTATTGTGATCTGAAGTCTTATAACTTCTCCCGAGTTAAGATTGGTTAGACTCAAGTTTCATTGGAAAACAAACATTTTGAAAAAGACAGCCTTTCACTAAAACTTTGATTGACTTTTTAATCATACATCCTATATATAAAGTATATATTTAGGACACTCATTTCTCATCCAATTGATGGGAGCAATTGAAATAGATGTTTTTTAACAATTGTTGGGGCAATCGCAGAAGGTGCTGCTAACTTTTCAGAATATCCTGCAAAGCTTACTTACGCTTTCCGCGATTCAATTGTTGCTGTTCGTAAGAAAGCTAAACTAAAGCTCCAAGCAGCTGTTGCTCAGCTGGTTGTTTGTCGGCATATGGCCAAGCTGTTAACGCGTGCGAATGAAATGGATGCCACCGTTCAGAGGGAGATAAAGTGTAATGGGAAGCGAGTGCTCGCCACTCGTATCAGTTGGTGTTGAATCCTTCGACGTGCCACAACAGCAGGAAGCAGAGTCCCGACGCCAATTCTCATTTCACACATCGCCCCAACAACAACACACACACTCACACACACACCACACAACACAACACAACACTCGACACACCAAGCAACACACACACGTACACACGCGCATCACAGACGATAGATTGAAAGAGAGAGAGGAGGAAAGACGCGAGACGCGAGACGCGAGTTGCTCCGTGTCCGTGTTGCACTCTGAACCGCATTCGAAATCGGAGTCAAAGTCAAAGTCGGAGTCAAAATCGAAGTCGGCGTCGACGTCGAAATCCGAGTCAGAGTCGAGTAGAAAACGCGGCCTTTTTTGATTTTGGTTTGGCATCGTAAACTGTAAACACAAATACAATTGAAAATTGCGCCCGCAGCGTTCTAACCATTTACATCCAACACACTCCACCTCTGCCCCATCGTCGCCATCATCAACAGCAACAACATCATTCTCCTGCTCCCTGCGCGTAACTATTTAATCAGACACACACACATCTATTTTTTCCTGTGCAAAGCCAAAAGAGAGCATCTTACAGTTAGCTCCTCTTCTTTTTTGTTTTTGTTTTTGTTGTGTGTGTGTGTGTGTGTGCAAAGAACAAAGCACGAAAACGAACCACAAACAAGCGCAACAGCAAACAGGCAGCAGCGGCAACAGCAGAGCAGCAAACGGCAGCGCAGTGGCCGAATCCGTTGATCCGCCGCAAGGCGATGTCGCGGCGATGCGCGGCGCAGTGGCCGAATCCGTTGATCCGCCGCAAGCCGATGTCGCGCCGATGCGCGGCGGCATAGGCGGCGGCGGCGGCGCACGTCCACGGCACCGAACCCTCCAACAGCCATCGAGCAGCAGCAGCAACAGCGCCACCGCCAGCACCAGCAGTTATCGCAGTCGCAGCGGTCTGTATAAAAGCAAACACGCACACAAACACACACAACTATGTTATCTTATCCAAATGAAAGCTCAGCTGGCTAACTTATCACGATCTAATTCATTGCTTGTGGAAAGTTACGTAATATGTGCTTGAAGGGTTGCAGTTATTTATTAATAAGAAAAAAATTGTACACAGCACGATCGAACGTGATTGGCTGCTGCAGCCAACAGATCAGCGAGCGCCCTGTGCAGAGAGCGAGACAGAGAGAGAGAGCGCTGTTAAAGCTGGCGTCTGTTGTTGAAGTGCAGTTAACATAGTCTGCAAATGCAGTTACAATTGCATCGACTAACATTACGTTATTTGGCTGCTGCAGCCAACAGATCAGCGAGCGCCCTGTGCAGAGAGCGAGACAGAGAGAGAGAGCGCTGTTAAAGCTGGCGTCTGTTGTTGAAGTGCAGTTAACATAGTCTGCAAATGCAGTTACAATTGCATCGACTAACATTACGTTATTTAAACTGTGCCAAGCAGTGCGCCAAATTCAAATACATATACAAACAATTTAGGCAAATTAATGTTTTTTTTTGTTGAAGCTGCTGCTGCTGCTGCTGCTGCTGCAAACAAGCACTATTTTACCTTGTTAATTTTCTTACTGACACTTCTAGTATATAACGGTATAGGCTTGATTTTCTAATTATATAGTCAAGCCAAGTTCACTTTCGAATCAAAATTTGTTCGTTTAAATATTGGAAAAATAGCAAAATTGTTTGACTAGCGTACCAGCAAGAAAGCTCGGTAGTCATTTGATCTAATCTTTGGGCTGGCTTTAAGTAACAGGCTCTGAAGCCAACCAACTCAATAAATCACGAAGAACTTTTAGCTTTTGCCATAGGATTCCCAAGTAAAAAAAATTGAATGTCTTAGTCCGTCAATGCCAAATGCAGCTGTTATAACCAAAATTATTATTATCATTACTAAGCTTTGTAAATTTAATATTTGCATACACAAAAACACATTTCAGTAGGACTTTTCGTACATTCCCAAAGACCACTTAAATTTCCTTAAAACATTAATATCTAGAAAGCGTTTTCGTTAAGTCTTCTATAGGCTTATCATTTTCAATTACCATTTTCATAAGATACGCATTTGTTAGCTGTTTCAATGCGTATCAATGCAATCACTTTTTGCTACAAAATCCTATTCGGTATATTTTCTATAATACATTTATACATAATTAATAAGTAAGTTTGTTGTTGCTTGCCAATATTGCACAGATGTAAAACAGAAACACATAGATAAAGAAATAAATCTAGACGAAATGCAAACTTTCAGCTGTTGCTTTTCCGCCCCAAAAAGTAGGCAACATTTCTGACACACATTCGACGCACCCTTTTACTCTGTTTATATACAACACGTCAATTGTGTGTGAGTATGTTAACTTCAAAAGCACTCACACACACACACACACACACACACACACACACACTTGTACGAATGCCAAAAGAGTTAGCCAAAGTTCGCATCAGTTTGTCACAGTGACTTTTAATGAATGAAAGCACCTAGGGTGTGTTTCTGTACGTCTGTGTGCTAGTGTGTGTGTGTGTGTGTGTGTGTGCGCTGACAGCAAATAAATGAATGAGTGCTAACTCGAATGCCAGCGCCATCTGCATTTGCTATCTGTCTGCACCCTGCCCCATTCCCTAAATTACTATCGTGCTCAGTTTGCTTGTTTGTGAATGAAATGCGAGTCAAGTTTGGCATGTTGCTTTCTTTACATTGCAACAGCGAACAGGCAACAGGCAACAGGCAAGAGACCCACCCAACGCCCACCAACGCGGCACCATCCGCAACTCAATTTCAATCAGTCTAACACATTTTATCGGCGAATGGTGCAACAAGTTTTCACTGCAAAATGTTGACACACAATCTTCTTGCTGGCAATTCGCAATCGAAAGACACTTTTCCCATTTCCCATTTCCCAATTCACTTTTCTCAATTGCCAATTCAGTTATCTTTATTGTTTGGAATGCATTCAGGCAGCGAGCACCATTTATTTGTATTCAACTCGAGCCATCTTTTTCATCTTTTTCAAGGCTTTCCTTTCATCATCTTCCAATTAACTTGTTCGCATTTTAAACCTTAAATTTTAATTAATTACAATTTTAAGCTTTTTGTTTTGTTATAAACTATTGGTAATTTCTCGCCAATTTACTCATTAGTCAAATATGAAATTTGTGACAGATTATTGGTCGACCGCAACACATGTCGTAATTCTAATTAATTGAAAAATATTTGCAATTGCGGTCTCTGAGCCTAATTAACACCCGATGGCGTTATAAATAATGCGTCGAATTTATTCCAATTACAACATGTGTTGCGCTCCAAATAATGTTTGACACATAATCTGGCAAAAATATGAGATTATTGATTATTTAATTTGTGTGCTGTCAGAAAGGCAATCGCTGCAGCTTACTTATTTTCCACATTCATTTTCTTTTTGTCAACCCAACACTTTGCACAGTTCTGATTTAATGTCATATCAAGTGATGACTTCCAATTGGACTTGTTTTGCGGGTTTTTCGCGTGGCATGTAAGAGTGAAACGAGCGAACGCCTTTTTTCTTTTCTTCCTCTTCTTTATGTGCAAATAACTTTGTTGCATCTTACGAGCCACACGCAACATTAATTCAGGAACACCAAACAATAATCATTTCGAACTCTGCATGGAAATAATTGGTAATTCAATCTTTAGCAGGCACAAATTGTTGCATGAAATCAGTTGCAGTTGATTTTTCCCATGATTATTCATCTCAGTCATGCTACAAATTGCTGCATTCATGCATCATTAGTGCATAGAATTTCTTATTTGATTTCAGCCTCAGCCTCAGCCTTAGCCTTGGCCTCAGCCTTAGCCTCAGCCTTAGCCTCGGCATGGTGCTGCTCTGTGCAGAAATGCACATATGCATATTTCCAATATTTCCAATATTTCCAATATATATTTGTAGAAATATTTTCAATTTAATTAAATTTCACATTTTCCGTTGCCCGAATTTGACGGGTTTCACAAAAACTTTTCTCGTTAGCTTGGCATTTACAGATACCATAAATTAGAGCCAGATAAACAACAACAACAACAACGCAACAAAAATATAAATTGTCGAAATATGTATGTATGTAAAATATGAAACATATATAAACAAATATAAAGTTACTGCAACGCATTTTGTTGATTATTAATTATTTTCAATATTTATGTATTTTACGGAAAGTTATCAAAAACTTGCTAAACAACAATTAATTTGCAAAGCTGCAACGTTTTGGCTGATATTGATTTCAATTTCCAATTACTGGTTCTTAAACAATGTTGAGTTGCAAGTCGAACGGGGGAAAACATTCAATTTATCACTCATACATAAATGATCTAAGAGAGTTTTCTATATCCCATCTCCATCGGCAATGTGTATAGATTGCAATACAAAGTACCAAATAAATTTGTTGCCAATCTGTGCAACTTGCTGTTGGCTAATTGTGGCACTCTCTTATCTTGTATTCTGGAGGCCTGAGGCACTCCAAAAATAACTACCGAAAGCAGCCAGCTGGTCACGCCCCTTTTAATTCTTATACTTAATTGCAGTTTGAATACAAAGCGCTGACCAAAGCAAACCTCCCCCAAAAAAAAAAAAAGGAAAACCTTGAACTGAGTTGGGTATTCCGCTCGCATAAACTTGCCGAGGGGTGGATGGAAAAAGAAAGGCCAGCCGCTGGCGCTGCCACTTTTAGATGGCCCCGAAAGAGTAAGTGGCAACAAATGAGCAACAGGACGGTCCATTGGGGCCCCACAGCTAATTAGCCACACGTATGCAAACTACTAGTGTACATATACACTCAGACAAAAAGTCGTCCGCTGAATTTAAAAAATTAAAATTGAAGAATTGTTTACGAGAAACCACCGAGTCGAGGTGTAAATTCGAACTCTCGAGTTCGTGGTGTAAAGTCGAACTGTTTTCAATCCGAGATGGTACACAGACAATGCAGAGCTCACTCGACTACAGCGTTCTTACTTGTTCTGAGTGTAGTACTTGCAAATATAATTACTAAGAACCCGCAATTAATCAATATTGAACAGTTAGCTCCAATTCTAAAGAGTGAATCTGTTCTATTTAGCTTTAAACTCCAAATATGAAATGCGCCTTCAGCTGTTAAAGCTATTTTCGCGTTTTTCTTGCATTCTTCAATAATGTTTTGCAAACGAAAATGAAACTTTTGCCCATATCAGCCAAGGATCTTAATTTTCCACTTCGTTGCCTTTCGCAGCGCAAAGTGAAACATGCTATATAATGTACATACATGCACACATGTATGTATTTAGTTGTGATTGCCCCTTTGTACAAGTCGTCTGTAGTCCTGCCAAATTTGGCATAGATCACAAATGGCAACTATGTCTATATAAGGAGCTTAAGCTTAATCCTTTGCATGTGCAATATTTTGCTTATGTAATTGGTGCATCTATCATAAAAACCAAACATGGAAACAAAAACTTTTCTCCCCGTTTTTCCTACGAAATACTTTCGCAAATCTGAATAAATGGGAATTAGTAAAACTAACTTTTTATCTAAAAGTTGAATGCTAATGTTAATTAAATAATTCAACCTGCAAAAGTTGCAAACATTAATTCCATAAGCTATTTTAAAACCCCAAATTTTAAGTGCGACCATCTCAGAGTTTTGGATGTTTTTTTGTTTTGTAGGTGCGGGGTGAGGAGGTGTTTGCTAACATTAAAAAGATGCGCGATTTGCGTTGAACTCATTTACTCAAAAATCCCATCTGAGCTTCTAAACTATTTGAAGGGAAATTGGCAATAAAACTAGAATATATTTAACAGCTGAGTTAAAGGTGTATCGTAGTCGAGCGCACTCGACTACAGCATTCTTACTTGTTATATTTATTTTTATTGTCTAATTCTAATCTAGTTGGCCTAGAATTTTTGGCTTCACTCTCGTCCATATATTCAATTCAGTTGACACAATAATTTTAGCTTAACACAAATTTTGTACTCCCATAAATATTTAATAAGAAAGTTTACTAAGCGCGCTCATTATTAAGTGATTCAAAGATGCCTGAATCAGATATAAAAGACGAGCTAGTAAATTTGATTACTTCTTTCTGAATTTCAGAAAAGATTCTTTCCAGAAGAAGGGTTTGCACTTGAAATTTTAGTAAATTAGTCTACAACATCAAAAGAGGATACCTTATTTTGAGATTTGGGCAAATCCAATCATATATTTAGAAATTATTGCTAAAAACAACAACAACTTTTAGTCAGGACAGGATTATATACAGTACTGGTTACGTTAACATGTCTTCTTTGATTTACCTTCAAGTGTATAGCTGGCAATCTGAGGTGGGTTAGAAACTTACTAAATGCTTGGATGTGCCACATTTTTCTCAGTGTAAGTGGCATTAGAGTCACTAACTAACTTTCGCACTGGCCCGTCTCGGAACCAAGGTCAAGCTGTTGACTTATCTCGACTCAGCCTCAACTCGATGTACACGTTTCATTAGCCATTTATGGGTTTATGAATGCAGTAATAACCTAGCCATTGGCCTCCTTCGTCTCGCCCCCCCCCCCCCCCACTCTCCTCTCGCCTTGTTTTAATTGATGGATTGTCTTGATTGATTTATGAAACCAGTGCGCCGCCTCCTCGAGAATGTGTATATTTTTTTTTATTTATTTTACTTTCCTTTGTAAGCGGCAGTAAATTCAATTAAAGATGTACACTGCAGCGCTTGATTGATTTGTTTATGAGTATTGTTGAGTTAACTGATTGATTGGCGCTGGAATTCTTAAATGATTGGTACATGGCTTAAGCAGCAGCAAGCTGAACTTGCGCTGAAAGGATTAGCATCCTGAGCTACTGACTGTGAGTGCCAAATTAAATCTTTTTCTTTTCTTGTACAATTGACTTTCGCTTGATTGATTTCTTAATGAGTGATTGACTGCGGTAAGTTGATTGATGTGTTAACGATTCTCGTTGACTTACTGATGAGTTGACGCTTAACTTGAACACTTTACATCATTTTTGGTTTTTGATCATATCAGCATTTGCTTACTGCTGGACTGTATAATTAAAGATTTGCAATGAGACTCTCTGCGAAGGAAGCTCAACTGGAAACGAGTCAATTGATTGAATGTTGAGCAACGGATTGAACGGAACGGGTATTTGACTTGTTATTAAGTAACTCTTGAGCAGAGGTGCAAAATCGAACTGTCTGCATTTCTGAAATCCCAGCTTTATATGGCTAACAATGTTCACTTATTTACTTATCTTTTACGTGCTCCACAGCCAGAGCAGGAGATCACTCTAAACCATTTTACCACTTCTCTATTTTTACAGTCTCAGTACCTGTTAGGCATGTTTATATTATCTGTAGATTAGTTTTCTTAAAATAGAAGTCTGTGTACTCTTTTAAGAGACGCATTAGATTTGCAGTAATTTACATCCTGAAAACCGAATATCAAGTTAAAACTCTGCGTCAACTAATTGTTCATTAACGAGTCAATTAATTGAATGTTGGCCAATTGATTGAACGGAACTGGCACTCCACATTCCACATTCCACATTCCGAATTTCGAATTTTGTGTACTCAGTTGAGAGTCGCACTCATAAACGCAACTCGTTAAGGGCAACTGACACAACATTAACAGCTGCTGTTGCTGTTGCTGTTGATGTTGCTTTTGCTTTCGCTTTTGCTTTTGCTCGAAAATCTGCAACAGTTTCTCGTGGCCATCATAAAACGCAAATTGTTATGGCAGCAATTCCGGGCGCAAGAATACTCAAGGCCGGGGCCATAAACAACCACGGCGCCACAACCAAAAAACAAAAAACAAAAAGCAAAAACAAAAACCAAAAAAAAACAAAAAAAAAAAAATCCATCGATGCTGTCAATCTAAAAGGTATGAGTGCCTCTGCCAGCTAACGAGTAACTGTTGCCAATCCCAATCCCAGCCCCAAACCAAAAACTGGCCTCTTCATATTTCTACGTTCTACACTCAGAAAAAAAACCACCATGTCAGCGTATGGTTTTGTTCCCAATCCCAAAACACAAATCTCCGGTCTGCATAAATACATAAATACATACATGAATATGTATGTATGTGTAGATATCAGGATGCTGCAGAACAAATTCGTTTCGCTTATCATGCTGCTCGCTTCTGAGACTCAATAACTTGGCTGTTTCTTCAGATTCGTCGGATTTTGATGAAATTTCAGTTAAAATATATTTGAAAACGTGATTTTCATTACTAAAGGGGTTCCATATCCCGAGGTATATTATTCAATGATGGAAGAGTTCTTACATAAGCTTTCTGATACTTATGATATTACAAAAATATATATTTATTGGCTAAGCACTCATTTCGCAATAGATATTTAGTTTAGAGCTATTCAACTATTTTCATCGGGCTTAGGCTGTTTTAATATAATTTTCAATTTTGTTGGTGATTTTCTACACACTTTTTTTTCCAAGCGTGGTTTTTCATTGTTTTTTTATATTTTTCGAATTGTACTTGAAGTTCTGTCTATTTTTTACGAGGAGAAGCTATCAGCAGCAGCAGCAGCAGCAGCCGCAGCACTTAGCAGCGAGTAAGTCAAGCGGCGACTCACCCGAATTTGTGGCTGCCCCATCCTCCTCGGGCAGGCGTTCAGAACAGGATGTATAATGCCATTAACAGCTGTCATTTCTTGAAATATTTGGCAGCCTGACAGGCAACGAGCAGGCAACGAGCGACGAGGGGCAAAGTGTCGCAGAAAGAAAAACACAAGAAAAGGAAAAACAAGAAAAAAACAAAAACAAAAAGAAGGAAAACAAAAACATAAACATAAACTGAACGAGGCAAACGCTGCGGACATAGTCATAATAATAATAATAATAAAAATAATACTAATAATACCGTTATTATTATTTTTTATTTTTATTGGGACAGTATTTTAGTTTCGTGGCAATTGGGCTGCGTGTATTTCCCAAACGTTCTCCATTGTTATTATTTATATCAATGTGTGTGTCGGTGTGTGTGTGTGTGTCGGTGTGTGTGTGTGTGTGTAAGAGTGTGCGGGGTGTGTGCTGTCTGACCCCAATTGCCCCCCAAACAAGTTGTATACAACATTAGATACCCTAGGATGCCCAACATTGCAGCCTAGTCTCAATCAAACCTGTTAAACCGAAGCGAATTTTGGCTGCAGTTCCGATTCTAGCACGACATCGATATAAAAAGATCGTCATAAATATAAATATATATATATATATATATAGTATAATATATAATTTTATAATTATATTATAATGTTAATATTTTGATTGTTGTCAATGCTGATACAGATTCAATTGGTTAAATTAGCAAATACCATTGTAGTCAGCACTCAAAGCAACTTGGAAGGATATAGATTCGTATACCTACTATTCAATTGCAATAATCGAAAAATCATGTTGCACAATACATATACCTCATTAGGCCATCTGCCATTTACGGGGTATATTGATAAACAGGCAAAATGAAAGTGCTGCAAACGCGCTCACTAATTGAAGTCGCCTCTCAGGCCGCTTTAGCTGCGCACTGGCAACATGATGGGTCGGGTTCGGGCACGTGGGGGCGTGCCAAGTAAGGGGGGTAAGGAGTCACGGGGGGGTGAGCTAGGTAAAGGGGTAAGGGCGACAAGGGAGTTTAGGCTAAGGCGCTAAGACATGGCGTTTAGCCTTAGTTCAATTAACAGCATTTACAAATAGAATGGCCGGTCTTCCCGTACAGATTCATTAAAACACGAAAAACGCACACATCAACACACAGACACCCACACACACACACACCCACACACCCACGCCAAGAGACCAGCCACACCCACACACACAGGCACACTCAGAAAAAAAAGAAGGTAAATGTGACAAAATGCAGCATGCCTGACTTTTCAGGGTATGAAATTCAACTCAAGCTAGATTTAAAAGTTGAATAGAGCAAATGAATAATAATAAATAAATAAATAAATTAATTAATTAATTTAATTAAATTAATAACTTTAGACTTCGCACGAATCTGAAAAACATTTTCTAACTTTGATTTTAGTTAAAGAAAGTTTTGAAGCAATTTTTGGAAATGAGTATCTCAAAAATATAAAACATATCTTTATAAATTGGATTTGGTATTATAAAATTGAACTTGAAGCAAAAGTTTTATTATTATGTGAGAATATTTGTAAAATGCTGAGGCATACTCATTTTTTTTCTGAGTGTAGTCAAACACTCTTGGGAGTGAATGCAAACAGAAAAGCAGCTCAAACAAAACAACGTCAAAAAACCTGGATGGAGGGAAGAACAACGCTGTCATTGTGTGTGCGTGTGTCTCGGTGTGTGGGTGTGTGTGCCTGTGTGTCTCAGTGTGTGTGTGTGTGTGTGTGTGTATACTTTAGTAATTTGGATTAAACATGCAGAGTCCAGCAGCAAAGACGCAGTTGAGCACAGAGCAGACGGCGACAATAGAAAATCACCTGACCCATTAGACAGCAAATGCGTAAAACTTAAATGACATGTGTGTGTGTGTGTGTGTGTTTGTGTGTGCGTGTTAGCCCTGTTGGTGTTGAAGTTTGAAGTTATTGCTTTCATTTTGGCTAGCCTGTTGTTAGTCGTTAGCAGCATTTCTTTTGCCTTTTATTTGCCTGCTTTATTTTTCTTGTTTGCCAAACGTTAAGAATTTAATTAAGTTCCAACTTGTGCGCCATACATTCATATCAGTATTTTTACTACAAACACACACACACACACACACACACATCTAAGCAAATAAATTTTCTTTATGCCGAATGAATAACTAACTACAGGTCTTAACCAGCCACGTCTCTGTTGCCTTTATTCAGTTGCTCTAATTAAAAGTCAAGTTTCATTTGCAACTATGCCCGATTATGTCTAATAACCCTGTGTGCTTATGCAAAATAAATTATATAATTAATTAAGGCAAAACGTTATTTTTCGGCCAGTTTAAATTATGCCGTTGGCAGACAAATTTCCTTATCCTTCCAAAAGTTACGACCGTAGCCGATACAGAGAGCATAAGAGCTACACTATCCTGAAAAATTGTAGAAGAAGTTGAGCAAAAAATATTGAACAGGCAGAAGAAAACATCTTCAATCCCATACTGCATATATATTCTCGATCAGGATGAACAGTCGACTCATTGACAATAAGAGCGGGAGATTTGGAACAAAAGTTCTCTTACATAGATCAAGTTTATTTCATTTTATCGATAACCTTTTAGGTGTCCCTCTCCGATTGTCGATTTCCGATAGAAATAAAAAATCTCATTGTAAAAATATATTCCGTAATATCTAATTGAAAGGAGATGGAATTACGAATGTATATTAGGACTGAATACAGTGTATCTTCTAGTCGATCATTATTGTCCCACTACATATATGTACATATGTATATGTGTGTGTGTATGTGTGCGCGTATATACCTGAATATATACATATTTAAGTAAAGCTCAGTTCCTGATCCATGAGACGTTGACTTGTCCAACGATTTGATATGACTGCCCCAAGCCCCATGCACCAAGCCTAAGCCCAAATCCGAATCTGAATCCTCACACGCAGTCCGACAGCAATTCCCCACTTCCTTTCCTATACATAAACATGCCCCCTTTAATACCGCAAACTGCGTGGCAGCAAAATCTCTGCAACAGTAAATTAGTTAAAGCAAGAAAACCGAAGAATAGAAAAACAGAACAAACCACAAAAAAAAAAGAAAGAAAAGAAAACAAGATAACAAGTGGCAAGCGAGGACCGCAACATGTTGATGCCTCGCTAATTGGAGCAGCCAAAAGACAGAGACAGACGAACACCAGCCAGGATAACGTGCACGAATATAGCGAGTGGTTGGTGTGGAGCGTGCAGCGAGGAGTGGGTAGCAGGGAGCGTGGAGCGGGGAGCGGGGGAGTTTGATAGTACAATGACGTAGCAGATGAAAATAATTAGAAAACAGTTTACTCAATAAAATTCCGATTGATTTAACTACAACAACAAGAACAATAACAGGAACAAGAACTACAGCGACGAGAACGAGGACGAGGACGAGGACGAGAACGAGAACGGGCGACAAAGCGAGGACATGTCTAAGGATTGGCAAACGGGGGAGTTGGGAAGGGAAGGCTGGTGTAGGTGGAGCAGATGGAGACGAGAACGACCACAGGCAGAAGGGAAGAGGACAGATACACTCAGAAATAAATCACACTTAATTTATGAAATTCGCCATTTATTGTGGGATTGTCGACTCAGAAAAAGCCTTTATAATTTTAACAGAATGATTTTCTCATATTTAAAAGTTAGAAACACTTTCTAGTTTTCAATACGACTTTCAACACTACAGGGCGTTTTTCTCTGAGTGTAGCAAGAGGGGCGGGCGAACAGCATCAAAGGCAAACTCAATGAGGCAAAATTGACATTGATTGAGCGAGGACGAGAGAACGATTGGAGGCGAGAAGTTGAGTCAAAGGATGCGAGTGAATGGGCACAGATTGCCAGGACAACGCTTGACAATGCAACCACCTAGTAACCACCCCCGCTCCAGCTCATTTGCATAATAGCTGGCAGGACACCTTTCGCAAATGCAAAACCCCTCAAAACACTCGAGTTCAAATTTAAAATTGAGAAATATAAATTGTTTCTTTTGCCTGAATGAAGTTGTGCAGTTGTTTGCAACGGGCAGAAAGTATATATATATACTCTTGATCGGAATTAACTCCCCGTATTTATGCTCTTGATTAGCATAGATAACCACTCTGAAGATTAGACAGAGCAACGCATATCGAGCTCAATTCGATTGTTCGATATTCCAAGTTCCAAGTTGCTCATGCGAGATGCTGGCTTATTGTGCAATTAGTCCTCTGCTGACAGCTTATCCAATTTGTCAGCATATGGATAATGGTCTTAAAACTGAATTATTATCTTCAAATTAATGCGTGCAGCTTCCATTTGCGTAAATCTCGGCGCCTTTGTTGTAGTTGGCTCCGCGTTATTTACGCTCAATTAAATTAATGCATCCAGCTGGTCAGCCACACACTCACACTCACACTCACACCCAACCCTGCGGACCACCTGCAGCTGCAGTTGCAGCACTTTGTAGTAGTTACACTTGACAAAAATGTGCTGACCTAAAACTTAAATAGAAATAATTTCGAAATAAATCAGAATAAGAATCAATCCAACATCCATCAAAAAAGAAACAATTTTCTTAAATGAAATGAGAAATATTTACTTGAACGGTTTTTCTGAGTGTACACGCCTGCACTTTTAGCAGTCGACAATTGGCTGTTAGAGGTTACTTGTCGAAGATTAGTGCAGTGCTTACAAAAATGCAATTCATTGCACTTCTGTTTTTATTTCCCACCCCAACCCAACCCAACCCAACCGAACCCAACCCAACCCCAAATCCTCCCTTTGTCCACTCACCTATTCAGCTGACTGAAGCTGACGGCCAGTCACGAGCCATTAAGCCGCTTTTGTTTTCGCCTGGGCAAAAGCGAAAACGTTGAACACTCAACAAAGGGAATTCCAGTGAACAATTTTTACGGGGGAGGAGGAGATACGAGAAAGGGGAAAGAGGATTACGGGTTCAAGTCCCGCCCTGCGCACTCTTAATTTGAAGCTCGAAAAGTTGGCGTTCGCTTATTCACTAAAAAGCAGCGAAGTCTTACCATTCTTCTCGGTCATTAGTTGGTAATTTATCAAAGTCATGAATTTATATTTAAATTACTTTCTCCCTCGCTCTCTCTCCCTCTCTCTCCCTCTCTCTCTCTCCGTCTCTCTGCTGCTATTTCTTACACAAACAACTGCAAATTGCAGCTGCAAAAGTTTTCATTTTCTTGCGGTAACTGTCATAAACCCAAATGGCCCAGTCAGAAAGTTAGGATTGCAGCTGAGGGAGGGGAGGGGTTTGGGGCGGTCTGCAAATTTTTTCTTGGTTTTCAATTAGCAAATTTGCTGCATGAATAAATGAAAAGTTTCGAGTATAACTAATTGTAATTTACTTATCTTATTTATATTTTGTTTGCGATTATGCGTGTAGCTTGATTTGCAGTGTACTTTGAGCCAAGGCCAAGAGATATGCGAACAATTCAGCATGTATTAACTTCATTGTGTATTTGAACAATCGACGTAATCCATTGTGTGAGCATCTCTCAGCAGGCGCACTTAATTAATTTGATTTTGAGTGATATGATGGAAGACAGCATTTCCGACCACAAATTGCGGCTCATATTTCGATGTGATAACAAAGCATGGAAATATTTGGCATTGCCTTATTGTGGCAAGCAGGCAAGCCTGCAAGTTTGTTGCATGCTGCGTAGGCGTGCAGCCCCTTTACAATATTTGCTGCTGCTGCTGCTGCTGCAACCGAAAATCCATCCAATGACAGTCAAAGCAAACAATGGCCGGAGAATGCCAGCACAAACAAAAGCATCAATATCCAATATCCAATTAGAAACGCAAATTTTCATATCGAAAATTGAATGCAAGGCCGGAATAAAAGTGAGTTGTTAGCCAACTTCTGGTCTTGGCCAGTAAGCAAATTCGAAATGTTGTTGGCCATTTGCCAAAGTAGTTTATTCAAATGGTAGTTGTTTCGAGTGTATTTGAACGATAAAGTGCTTTACTCAAATGTGAGTACTTTGAGTATATTTGAATGTTGAGCTGAGTTCTGGCTCATATTCATAATGGATTTTCACTTGCCTGATTCATTTAATTATGATTTCCGGCTGATTGGCCCGACACACACACATGCACACACGCACACTTGCACACATGCACACATGCACACACGCAGAGCTTATTATTAATATATCAGCTTGATTGCTGTGGCACTGAAATCAGTCCAGCGAACATACACTCAACAAAATAAATACAGAACAAACGCGAAATTTCACTTCGCACTTCTAATTTGCGAATTTGCCTATTAATGTTGCAAATCTTAAGTAGAAAGTTAAACAAACATATTTCAATTTGTTGTTTCTCCCAGTGTATGGATAGTTGTTATGGTAACTTCTGAGCTTTATCCAATGAAGCAGCCTATTCATCAACTCAACAAGCATAATTTGTGCGCTTTTCTGCCGCTCTCAGTTGACAACTCCCTTGCTCTGTCTCCCTCCTTCCCCTCTCTCTCTCTCTCTTATGAGCGTGTGTGACACTAATATGCTGGTATTGGAAACTCATTTGTGAACAGCAACTACCACACACCTCCCCTCCCCTCCTTGCATCTGCCCGATTTTCATCCTTTCAATTGGAATTATGCAAATTAATGAGCATGCTGTTGCTGCCACACACGAACACCTTCGCTCCCTGTGGCGCCAATACTGAACATTTGCTTTGACACGCTGCCTTTGCCACCAACTGTCGATCACAATGTGCATAATGCTCTGCTCTTGTGTGTGTGTGTGGGTGTGGGTGTGTGTGTGTGGGGGGGTGTATTCCATGTGCAATTGCAGTGGCATTACAATGAATTCGATATTTCGAACAGAAAATGCATTTTTAATGAGCAGAAATGAAAAAGCTGATTCTTGGAAAATATTATTTCTGAAAATACTAAATTCTCATGGTTTTTCCAACTCAATAAAGGAAGAAACACTTAGAGAAATTTACTGAAACCTTCAAATGTCAACGCTTAACAATAATATGTCGAACCACAACTCTAATGTAAGAATTATTCCAAAAAACAAACACCCTGAAAATGAGACACATTTTTATAAATTCTAGATTTTTAAGAGCGATCTTTTTCTGAGTGTACATATTTAATTGCAAATTTTGTTACAAGTTACTTTAAATATGAATGCAAAAATATATATTTTGAATTTATCCTTTTCTTTGCAGAGCCGTCTCCACTTTATGATAATAACCATTATCATGAGGAATGTCTAAGATGCAATTCATGTGGTCTTAACTTGACAGGTCCGAATCAGAGACGTGCTAGGAGATTCAAGGTATGTGCACACATACAACCACACCCACACCCACACACACACCCACACACACCCAAAAGCTGCACACCCACATCTTTTGCTTGAAGCTCATTTGGAATGCATTTGCTCATTTCGATGAAATGAACTCATTACACATGAAAAGTGAAAATGTACAGCTAATGCAATATTGATAAAGTCAATTACGTTGATGGTTGCAGCTACAGCTCACCCGCCCACAACAAGCCACAAATGCCAGCAGCTAACTGTGGCAAGTAAACACAAAACTGTTGCATACTTTTGAGCGCGGCCTGCTTTTGGCCTGTTGCCAGTTGCCAGTTGGCTGTTGGCTGTTGGCAAGTTGCTCAGCTCGCCAAAATAAATCATTTACAGAGCTCTTATAAAAGCAACATACATAACACTCACCCCCCCCGCGACCCCCACCCCTCATCTGTCCTCCTCCTCCACTAAATGTCTTATTTGTTTTTCTCTCTCTGTTTGTTTGTTTGTTTGTTTTTGCTCCACATAGAACCAAATTCTGTGCGATTTGCATTTCGCGGACGTGGCGCTAATGGAATGCTCCGATTTTATGCAACAACTTCGCAGCTTCAAGCCTCAATCTCTGGGCTGTGCAGTCGCGAGGCGCAAGAGCTCAACGACGCTAATATTTCCATTGCCGCCCCAGGCTTGCTCAGGTAAGTGTGCTCACTTTTCTTTTCCTTTTGGCCCATTTCACCCCACGTTGCAAAGGGCCAAACTGTGCCCTGCTGCGAAAGCAACACCAGTGTCAGAGACCCACGGCCAAATATGGCCTACACAAGAACAAAAAAATGAAGCAAGGCAGCACTTTTGCACCACATCTGCCACACTCCCCCAAAAACCCCAACACCCAGACAGCCTACCAGCCCACACTTGGAAAAATATAGAAAACATTTTTCGTAAAATTAGAAAGAATTGCCCCAAATGAACAATCCCAAAAATCTGGTTAGAATTGTGTTCTTTTTAATTTGCAAACTCTGATTCTAAGTAAAAATTAGATCTGAAATTATGAAAATAATATTGAATTGTGTTAGCTGAGTAATATGTTTGTATATGTATGTGTGATAACTCAAATATAAGCAACAGAAAAGATAATGACAAAATGAATACCTTGTTTTATAGTTTATAGAAAGACGCCGATTTCAATCAATTTGATGTATGAAATGTATGAAATAAGGCGAATATCTCAAATTTTGACCGATTTTGTTTTTCGAAGTGTAGCAGCCAAACGTCTGTCTTACCCTTCTTACCCTATATGCAGTATATCCTCTCTTGTAGCCCTATACCCTATTCGCACAATCACGTCTGCCCAAGCAATGTGTGTTTTATGTTGCACTTGGCGACAGGCATTTCGACTGACTCTAAATACGTTTCTATGTTCAATTTGTTATTATATAATTATTATAAGTTGATCAATTTACACACAATTCAAATATTATTAACAATTTAATATTTGGAATATTTTTGAATGTTCTCAGCTGAAATGATGCTAGCAATAGAAAAATAATCCAACTGACAAACTGAAATACGTATTAAATCTTGTCAATGAATATCGTTATTTTTAAATATGAGTCCGGTTCCGGTTCCGGTTCAGGTTCGGGGGAATCTTTTTCAAATTTTTGTTAGAAAGTAGAAAGTCTTTGAAAAACAAATGGGTAAATTTTGAAATTCAGCTTCGATTCCGTTTCTAAAATTCAAACGTTAAACTTCGTTAAACGGTTAGCGGTTTGTTACAGGCTTAAGAGACTGTTCTGTGTAGAATACTTTTTTACATAGAAAGAAAGAGTATTCGCAGTTCGTAGTGAGCACAATTGTAATCTAACACTCAGGCATAAAATGCGTCTGTGTGTGAATGCGAATGCGAATGCGAATGTGAAGCTGCCGGCGCCATCATTATAATTCAAATGAGATTTGCGCGCCTAGTAATCTACACGCACACACACACACACACACACACACACACACGCAAACACACACACACATTGAAGAATGGAACAGACATCGAAACGCTTTTGCAAGTCGTACAAGTTGGAGAATGTTTGGCATTTTCCACAATAAAGTTGTTCAAACATATTTCGCACACACACAAATGGAGATAAAGACATCGAGAGAGTGAGAGAGTGAGAGAGAGAGAGAGACAGTGAGAGAGATAGACAGATAATGCATGACATAAAGATAGCACAGCCATATTTGACATGTATTTTGAGTTCATTTCGCTCAATATTAAAAAAATGTTTGCAGCTCTTTTAATTAAAAGGCTTAAACCAGACAAAATGTTGTCAAAGGAAACGGAAATGAGTACGCTCGACACGCAGATACCTTACGAGCATCTGTGCAATATTATACAAAATATATTGTTAGCATAGCACATGCTACGCCTTAGATGCCGCTTTGCCTCTCACAGGGTATGCATTGCAATATATTTTTCGCTTTTTGCTAAATATCACTTGCTCAGTTTTGCAGCTGTTTTTTTAATAACCTTTACGTGTGTGTGTGTGTGTGTGTGTGTGTGTGTGTGTGTGTGTGTGTGTGTGTGTGTGTGTGTGTGTGTGTGTGGATGTGCATGTGTGCGTATCGACTGCCACTGGCTTCCAGAAGTTTATTAACTGGCTTTTTATAACGAAACTTTTTCCAGCCAAACACGACTCGTTTTCCATTCATTTTAATTACGTTTTCTCATATGAGACAGACAGAGAGAGAGAGAGACAGACTGAGATAGACAAACATAGAGAGAGAGAGAGAGAGAGAGAGAGAGAGAGAGATGAGAGAGAGAGAGAGAAAGCAACAGTCGCCTGAAGGTATCTCAGATCAAACGAACAAAAACTCATAAAAATAATATTTCAATTAATTGGGATACAATTTTGTATTTACAGTCGAAAAGCTGCTTAAGTCTCATTAATTTCTCTGTGTGTATAAAGAGATAAATTTTTTTATTAGCCTGTTTAATGGCAGCTTACCATCAGATACCCATATTTGTATGCACAACAAATCTGAAAATAATCGCTTCAAATATGCCTGAAAACATTACACCAAAAGATGCCTTGAATTTGCTACATTTGATTTGAACAAATAATGAAATTATTTATTAATTATTCTACTTAATTGAAGGATTGATAAATCTGATCAAGTATTGATGAATATATACTTATACAAAGATTATACAAATGTGTGCAATGCTTAATGCTCTCTCTTCGCTCGGTTCGAGTGTGTACTTTCAGCTTGTATCATTGTTATTCTGTATGCACCCTCTCTCTCTCTCTCTCCCTCTCTCTCTCTCTCTCTCTCTTTCTCTCTCTCTCTGTCTCTCTGTCTAGATATTGCTTTCTTGATATGCTCATACAATTATCTGATATGCTTCTTCGTCTTCTCGCTTCGCTTGCGCTCGGTTGGTTTAAGGGTCCACTTTCAAGTTGTGTCATTGGCATTCTTTATGCACTTCTCTCTCTCTCCCTCTCTCTCTCTCTCTCTCTCTCTCTATCTCTCTCTTTCTCTCTTTCACCATCGTTATCGCTTGCATTCCTTCCAAAAAAAAAAACAGAGGGAACTTGGCCAGGGTTGGCGATGTTAAGTGCGCTTGTGTAAAGTTATTTTATGCGTGTCTGATTCAAGTGCAAGTGATGCTTAGAGTCCAAGTGCCTGACATTTTAGAAGACATGCAATGTGAGACTGATGCACACACACACGCACACACACACACACACTCGCATACACACAACTGCATTGTCGACAAATTTCAGTTGACTTTGGCACAGCTAGCATAATAAAAATATTCAATCCCCCAATCCTCTCACTCTCTCTCTCTCTCTCTCTGTCTCTCTGTCTCTTTCTCTTTCCCTCCTTGATGGCACAAACTTAAGCATGAATTTGTACAATAAATCGTATTTCCACATTTAAATGTATTATTGAACTTGATAAAAAAAAAGTCTGGCTCTTCGGAATTGTTTAAGTTCCTCCAAATGCGATTTGTATTTTTCTTCATTTTTTGGGTAGCATTTTTAGTCTATCCGTATACACAAAGGGTATTTTTATTTTGTGTCTGTGTGTGAAGGATGAGGAAGACGGTATCGTCGACCCCATGGCCAGGTCAAAGATTAGTTGATGTATGAACAACTTTCTGCTTACCAAGATTTCCGAACGGAAACTTGGCAATTTCGTTTTGCTGGATGCGGGAAGATGGACTCCGGTTCTTGGCTTTTATTTTTGGGCAGCTTTTCAATTTTATTGCTAAATTCGTTTGCCAAGCATTGCAGCACTTTTTCTTGCCTATGCGAGGCAATAAGTGTGTAAGGACTTTAAAGTGTTCTTTCCATAAAGCCTTTTATTTTTGTTGGCTTAAAGACAAATTTTGGGCCACCAAACAAGGAAAATTGGTTGAGCACATAAAATAGATTAAATTATACAGTAAATAAATCATTTCGCTGATGCTGATGCTGATGCTGATGCTGATCTATATAAACGCACACTCAGGGGTGGGCCGCTGTTTAGTGGGGGGTGTGGGAGGGGCATGAGGCCACAGCACGTTCACGGCCCAATCGCGGGCCAACAGTTATAAACACGTATTATAGGCTCACACCCTAGCAAGTATGTGTATGTGTGTGTGTGTGTGTGTGTGTGTGTGTGTGTGTGTGTGTGTCTGTGTGTGAGTGTGTTAGTGAGTGTGAGTCTGTGTACGTGACAATTAAATTTATGAAATTCTTGATGGGAATCGGAAATCGCACACAGTCCAAGCTCAAAAAGACAGCGTCCGCCTTCTCTCCAGCTATATAAGATACATATATTTATATATAAGATATATGTATATAAATAGGCGGGTTACTTGCCAGATAGCCAGATAGCCAGACAGACAGACAGACTGACAACAACATAAGGATCAACTGTGTGCCACTCTAAAGAGCAGAGAGCAGCAAGAAGCACACGCAGCGAGAAGCACCATATGAGAGATGAGCCTGCCAATTAGCTGGCAAATGCAGCTCAGTCTACACCGAAAAAAAAATCATATTAGCAAATAAATCAATGATCGAATACATGATTACTAGCTCAAATATCAAGTTATGATTTTAGTCTGGTTTTATTTATGGATTCCATGTAAGATTTTTCCATGTTGATTTTTGTTTTCACATACTGCTTACCCATTCCCCGCACCAGCCGCACCAGCCGCACCAGCCGCACCAGCCGCACCAGCCGCACCAGCCGCTCCCCTTCGCCCCCTTGCAGCGCTGCTAATGCGAGAGCATTTACATTTTAATATGCATTATTAGCCAAATAATCGCTGGCAAACATTTTGCGTCAAGCAACTACCTTCTGGCGTTTGGCTTACCTCCCTACTGCTGCCCCTCCCCCGACCACCATCCGCGAGCCTGTCACTTTGCCATTTAGCAATTGTTTCCATGCCACGCCCACTGTCATTTGGCTATAATAAATTCAAAAGCAGACACAAGCATTTCAGCACGCCAAAGACAAAAAAAAAAAGCAATTTTTAAAAAAAATATGCCCGAAATCGGATAGAAATCAACCAAGTTTTGGAATGCCGATTATCAAATACCCTTTCGGACTCTTCTCTTTAATTGCAACTAGCTAAATATTTATAATTAAATACTTACAATAATGAAATTTTATTCGATTAAAAATTAGCCTCGATTTGTAAGTAAAATTCGGTTAACTTGGTTCACAGACGACAATATTGAACAAATAATGCTAAAACATAAAATAAAACGCAACCCAACTTAATGTGACAGTCAAATATATATTTGGAAAAATTAGAAAAGTCAAAGAGATTTTATAAACTGAAAAATATTCATAAAAGTCAACAGATACTTCGGATCAAGTTCGGATCCGTTGCAAGGTGGCAACTATAATGGTTGAATACAGCTACTATTTGTGTAAGCTTGCCGGATTCAAGGTGCGCGCTTGAAATCGACAACAGGGTATCTAAAAGAAGCCACAAAGCATGCAACACAGTACATACACATATATATATATATATATACATATATATACATATATACAGTCATATATATATATATATGTATAATTTGTGTGTCGCGTCCATCCATTTGTCAGCTGTGAGTTGTATTTGTAAGCGACGTTTCTTTTGCTACCTGCTACAGTGCCCCTTATGCCTCTGCCACTGCCCCATCATCAGGCCGCTGTTGCTATTGCAGCAGCTATTTTAATATTTTAATATATGCTGGCATTCATTTTGTCTCATTATTTGCGACACGAAGCGCGCCATTTGTATGAAAAATGATTTTAATATTGCGCCCGCAGCACTTTCCTGCCCCTAGTTCGAGTTTTCATATTCATTTATGGTCTGCGTGGGCTTTACTGCCAATTAATTAATTGTTCGCCTTTGTCTGCTTGGCTCTGGGTAATACCATGCCAAAGTTGCCATTGCATTTTATCACATTGATTGCATTTTCGCAGCTTTTCCGACTCACCCAACATTTTGCAGCATTTTATTCCAAATTCTAATCACTGAAAATGTTGTCAATTTAATCAGCTTAATAATCGAACAAAGAGTCAAACAAAAACAAACAAACAAACAAACAAACAACAAAAATCCTCAAGTTGAGCAAATAAATTACTTGTGAATTTACAAATTTTGTTTATTATCCATTTGTTCATCAATGCCACTTGGATGCAATGCAAAATTGAACTTGCTTCAATGATTTTCAAATTGTTTTCCACAAGCTTAAATATTCATTTATTATTTCGCAATTATTTTGAATTCAGTTAGCCATTAAATTGAATTTATTGAATTTGGAATAAGAGTGAATTATAAATCTGAGCAAGTGGCAGGATTATATTTTCGGACACGCTTCGTTTCAATTGAATTACAAACAAAATACAAAGCTGTCCTTTCAAGTGTCAAGTGTCCTTTGAATTGAACACAATAGCTGTCGATGCACAGGACTCAATGCAATTATGATTCAAATACCAAATTTCACAATTGCAATTGAATACGTATCATCTCCATCTAGAGAGAGCTGCCGATCTAGTTTATTGAATAATATCGGTTATCGATACAAATCGATTTCCAATCATGCATAAATATTCATCAACAAATAAATGTTCATCTGAATGTGGATAGTCAATGATTTGAGTTCAGGGTATCTGCCAGTCGAGCTGTCGCGACTCGAGCATTCTTACAGGCTTTAATAGGCTTTTATTTCGGAATCGGCCGGATTAAAACACTATATCATACACACGCTTTACGACAAAGCTACAAAGTACTTTTGGCTGGGGCATAAAAAGCAAGGAAGCACAATTTATAACATATAAAATGTTTATGATTCTGTCTATCTGTTCCCTCCCTCCCTCCCTCTCTCTCTCTCTCTCTCTCTGTCTCTCTCTCTCTCTCTCTCTCTCGCTCTATCTATTTGAGTTGCTGTAATTGTTTTTCTTAGCTTTCTTATCTGAAAATGGGTGTGTATGCGAGTGTGTGTGTGTGTGTGTGTGTGTGTGTGTTTTCCAATTATTATGCTGCTGACATGACGGAAACAGTCGCCGCTCTTCCACCTAAATACATATGTACATAGGTAACAGCTCTCAACAAGACGCCGCGGGGCAAGTTGCGTGAGTTGAGTTCGATAATGCAGCACGTAACACGTACAACGTAGAACAGTGCAGTGGCACACACACACACACACACACACACTCGCACACTCGCACACCCATACACACAGTTCTTGACTATGAAGAGCACACGCAATTAAAATGAAATCAATAAAATGGTGACACATACATATACACCAATACTCGCTAGATAAGATACAGATATATTTCACAAAAAAAATGTTGTGTGCACTGTGAGAAAAATTTGTAGACCGACAATTAGAAACCACAATTTTTTTACTAAATGTAGCTGTAAGAAATGTAAGAAAAAAAAACCAAATTATTTATGAACTCTCCATAACCTTAATTACCATTCCTAAAGTGTGCGAGAAAGAGAGAGAGAGAGAGAGAGAGAGAGAGAGAGAGAGAGCGAGAGAAAGAGAAAGAGGAGTCAAAATAATTCGTCAGTTTTTAACATAAGTTTCTTGAGTAGTTTTGTGAATTTTACAAAGGATTTTTAAATTAGCATTCTACTTTTTAATTTTACAGTTCGACTTTTTTTTTGAGTGTACATTTAAGTAGGCCAGCCCTGCTGTCGATGCAAGGCAAGCGAGTTGCTTATCAGTATCAGTACCCTTAATGTTGCGACTATATCCGGTTCGCGGTAGTGCTGCATCTGCCGAATGGAGGTCCTCGGGGCTCCTCATGGCCCCCTCCTTAAAAACAAATTAACTCTACAGTTAACAAAATTGAGAAATGCAAATCAGAATTTTTAGGAAGGTACAATTATCAATCTTAGAAATGTACTTTCTAAGCAAAGAAGTGAGGAACCCTTGCCGCCAAAAGAAGGGCGAGTTTTTAAAATTCAGAACTTTTTTTTGCTGAGTGTAATTGGAAACATCATTGATCAATAAATACATAAGCAAGTCCTTTTTGTGATGTCTACCGAACTGATTCGGACATTAATGCTGAACAAGAATATATATACATATATAGTGGACTATTGCCAGTCACTAACCAGGTGCTGGTCCATAGTGCACTGGATGCAGAGAGAGATCAATTTGATCAATTCAGCAGGCATATCAGCTTGATATAGACGATATAGATCTGTGACAGCCAGATATGCACAGATCATAATGAAGAAAATATCTGAACTATATCTTTTAATAGCTCGTACAAAATATTAGCACAAAATACGATAAAAATACTCTTTTCTTTTTGAATCGAATTTAGTTTAATGAGTTCGCTCACAGATGTGTGTAAGGGATGTAAGGATGTAAGGGATGGAAATGGAACACACACAAAAATGACTGCTTATATCCGTTTGTATGCACTTCTATTTAACAAATTAGCTAAAATGCCTAACCAGCTGAGTAAGTTTAATTGGATATTGTCTTCCCCCAACTATACCAAAGTCTATGGCCAGCCCATTCCATCCCATTTCCCACTCCCCCCGTCTGAGGGGCAACGCATTTTCAAGGGACTCCCAAAAACAAGCGAGGAACAAGGATCCAAAAACACATTGCCCCACATTATTATTAAGGATGGCGACAATGACGAAAGCAACAACCAATTCAAGCCAAGCCAGGGGGAGGGAGTCTGCTTAGTGACTCCAAGGGTGGAATGACAGTAGGTAAGGGTGGGTGCGGGGGTGTGGGGAGTGCGGGGTATGTGATACGTCTCTTGACGCGTCACCTGCATTAAATTATTGATTCGATTTCGCGCTCGTCTCGTTTTCTCTTTTGTGGCAAGTATTTGAGACCTGAATGAATTGTGGCCATTGGCGGCCATTGTCAGAGATGGCGTCCAAGACCCCCCCCCCCCCTGCCCCTACTCGCACCCCCTGACATCTACCTATGCCCATATACCAGTCAGTTAGTCCGTTAGTCAATTTTTCATATGCATTGATGGGCAACAAGAACAGCAAAAGCAACAGAACCAAAAAATATGTGCCGTGTGCATCCGTTTGCCTGTCTGTCTGTCTGTCTGTCTGCCTGTCTGTCTGTTTGTCTGTCTGTGTATATCCTAGCCACAAACAAGACATAATCAATCACTAAATCAAAGAAGAAAAAAGTAGGCAATGTTCGTTTCAATTAAAGATTCGCTTACATTCAGTTTGTGCCGGCCAGAGCAAGGCATAAGTGAAAACCCATTTTGCCGTTAGGCCAGCCCAAGAGCAGCCTACTCGTACACTGAGCGAAATAGCAATGAGCAAAGTTTTCCTTTATATACTTAGAGCAGAAATTGGCCTTCTTTCTTTTAGATCGTCCTAAAACTATAAAGTTTTGTCTTTTGACAACCTTGTGTTAAGACTACCTTGCTTGGTAGTGCTTGGACCACAGTCAAACAGCTCTAATTGAAACTTTCCGAACTGATACTTAGGTAAACTTATCTTTCAGTGTGGTCACACATACGCGGTGGACTTTCTCTGTCTCTGCTGTGTGTCAGACATCATACGAAAGGGAAGCACATTTTCCATTTTCCAAAGGGATGCGGTTTGAAGGGGGGAAATGGAGTCGACAGTCGGCTCAGCGACGGAAGCAACCAATTTCCGGCTGCAGCCTGCTTGCTAGTTCACTTTGCATACATTTAGGCGACATTGTGCGGACACCAAAGGTGGGTGTCGGAGAGGGTTGCAGCTATTGTTGACCCCGGCCTTTTAGCTGAGCAAAATATTAAAATGTTGCTGCTGCTGTTGTCACTGCTATGACGCACGCAAAATGTATTTTACACCATGCTATTAAAATATTTAAATCCCCCCCCCCCAACACACACACACACACACACACACACAACACGTGCCACTTCATACCCCAACTATTACTAGCAACGCCCATCAAAGTCAATTTAGTTGAAAGTAATTTGCTTCACTCGGCAAACATTTAATGGGCCTATGCATTATTAAGCTGTGCTAGATGCACTGCAGCACACGAATATTGATTTACCCTTCACTTCTATTTGGTGTCCACTGTAGCACCCTCCATCGCTAATTATTCGGAAAGTAGTTCCCACTTCTTCAGCTACATTCATAATTACATAATTATAGAAAATATTTCTAAAAGAAAATTCCATATATTTGAGATTGTCAATTCAGGACAATCCTTTCTAATTCAAAATAAAATCATTTCTTCTTCATTTTTTAAATATTATTTTATTTGTTTTATAAAATAGATAAAAAAAATATCCGTTTTTTTAGTGTGCAGTTCGCTCATTTTCGACTAGAAATCACATTTTGGCGCACACATTTAGCATAATTTAGCACTTCATTACGTGGGGCACAAAGCAAAAGCCGCAAGAACGCCCACAACAGCTGGCAGTCCCAAAGTTTTCCCGATCCCCCAGCTCCACCCAAAACAGCCCCTGGAAAACTCTGCCCCTGGCTTCTTTGTGACAAGGGAAGGCTTATGCGATTTGCCGCGCATTGGCAAATTGAGAAAATCTCAAGTCGCCAGATAGCAGGCACGGCAGAGGTATGAAATATGTATGTTGACATTATGTATCCCTAAAGTGATTACTCCAAACCCAACCCCTCCACACCCGTCGCCCTCGCCACATCCCCACAAAATATTTTTACAAAGTGACAAAAACTTGTCGCATTTTCTCAATTTCTTAAACGAAGCAGAATAAAAACTTTTGCACTCTTGACAAGTTTTAAATTACGATGCTGACATATTGACGACTAATATATATATATATATTTATATGTATGTCTAAGTACATATATATACATTTTATTTCTAAAATAAGTCCTTAAACTTTTAGCCAAGTTTTCGTCGACTTCATATCTCAGTGGCTATTTAAGTTATGCTCTCTCAAATTTTGTGATATATGAACTCAAGTAATGGTAATGGCTTGTGCTATAAAGTTTCTAAATCAGATCAAGTCTGCCATAGAGCCAGTCCGAGAGTAGCAAATAAAGTGTATAGTTCATTTTGATTAAGAGCTAAAGTAATTTTGTAAGTTTGTAAGAATAGGGCTTTATATTATAAAATGTGTGTGTTCCGTTTCAGGATCAGTTTAAGCCAACTTCAATACCAGCCCAAAATGGTTTATTATCAGATCAAAGTATTTATATATACATTTTCTTAGTTATATATTGGGTCAGGGCTATGTTAGTACTAATGCACGCATTTTGTAATGCTTACATTTGCTCAACTCTCTGTGAACTGATTGCTTTGTGAATTGAAGCCATCATTTGAGTGGCAGAACCCTTAGCTTTGTATCTCAGCAGCTATTTGTTATAGAATTTTAAAGTGGACTTGTGTTATGGATGTTTTGCGCTATAGCTTAACGAATCACATCCACTGAATAACCGTTTTCTCAAGTGAACCGATTCAGCGGTTGTCTTTGCCTGATATATTCCGTAAGATATGTGTATGTAAATGTTTTTATGCCCGTTTTAGCAAACATTTTACAGCTTTTTGCTTTGCATACATTCCAATCAGCGTTGACTACTCAAGATGTGGTGAAATGTGTGCCACATTTTCACATACACACACACACACACACACACAAATACACACACCCATCCAAAACACCCACTATTGTGTTTTCCTTGAGAGAGTGATGGGAAATACGACTAGGAGATACGCTGTACCGAGCATATTCCAATATATTCCTACAAGCGTAGATCTAGTTATCAAGAAAAATAATATAGACATAAGCGATTGCCTTGCCCATTTTGAATGAATCGATATAATATATAGTCCTGTGCTTAACTACTTACTACCCACTTCTCGTCACACATAGGGTATATGCACGTACATACAAACATGTGTTGTGAGTATGAACGCGTTCTTCTCCACACATTGTTGGCCAATTTGCAAGTTGATTAGCCGTTGAGAGAGGCGACGACCGTTTCTTGGCCAATTGTTGGACGTGCTGGTTGCACTTGCTGTTTCCATGCACATTTTAGTGGGTGCTGGCAACCCCAGTTATTACGTGACCCAAAAATATGCAATGCCAGTATGTGCAACGACGCATTTGTGTTGCCTACTTTAGGGGATTTGTTTTGATAAAAGTTTATCTTACAATTCTCAAACGGTTTAAGCACAGCCCTATTGGCATGCTAGGTGCAGCAAGCGATTCTTTAGCGCTTTTTGCAGCGCTACCATTCTTGCCTGATTTGCTGCTAGAGTTTTCGCGGTTGCAGCTACCTTCTCTTCAGCTGCCCTTAATTCTGCTGCGGTTTCTTCAACGTGTTCTTGTGCCTCTGCAATTCTAATTGTTCATAGATCTGCTACCGCTGTTGCATCTCTTGCTTCTGTTGCCGCTGCTTTATCTTTAGCCGCCTGAAGCGCTGCTGCGCGTACATCGTCCACTTCTGCATTTGGCATCGTATTTCTTCCTCTTAAATGCATGCTTTTGCTTGATGCTATAGCTGCTGCTAAGCCCGCTGCTGCTTTTGATAATGCCGCTAGTTTTTCTGCAGCTGCTGCGTTTGCTACCGCTTCTGCTGCTACTTTCTCTTTCCGTGGCCATGGCAGACACACACAAATGAAATCATCGCCAACTCGTGCTTTTAATCGCACGAGTTGCGAGATTAATTTTATTTTTTTTAGTACAACTTATATACTAAGCGTAAAGCGCTTCAGCGCAAAACATTTTTTTAAACTTTCTAAAAGCCATTGACATAATTAACCCTGTTTTTGATATTACGGTCAAATATCCCCAATTTCATTTTCACTGAATAGCTTCTTGAATGAATCAGAATCTACTTTAACCTTTCCCCCTTCCAATAGTCGCTGGAGGGCAATAGCGGGAATTCTGGGCTCGAATGGAATGCATATTTTTGATACAAAAAGTTTTAGTTCTAAGAATCAGAAAAAAAAGAAGTTGTTTCTCATATTTACTATATATTTCTGAAGATAAGCAAAATGTGGTAGCTTTTTTATGAGTGTAGAAGCACTTGCACTTGACGGCAATCAGCTTAAATTGCTGATTACGCATACGACGCGTTGTCCACGCTGCAGAAGTCTTCCGCTGTTGCATTCAATACACACAAAGAAAAAATATATTTCAATCATTTTTGTGCGCTTGTTGTTGTGGTTGATGTTGTTGCTGTTTTTGTTGCTGTTGTTGTTGTTGTTGTTGTTGCTGTTATTGCTGTTGTTGCTGTTGTTGTTGCTGCTGCTGATGGCGAATAATTCAAAAATTGAAATTTCCATCACGTACATAGCGCCGGCAGCAAAGTCGTCGTCGTCGTCGTCGTCGTCGTCGCTGTCGTCGCTATCGTCGCTATCGTCGCTGTCGTCGTCATCGTCGCTGTCGTCGTCATCGTGTTCGTCGTTGCGTCACTTGTCAACATGAATATCCAATTTTGCGTTAGCGCCTTTAAATGTTGTTTGTTGTATGTTGTTGCCATTTTCGGTTCATACCCTAAGCACAAATGCCAATAGAGCTGTGCTTATTTATTTTCACATAACGCATCAAAAGTCTGCAAAATAGATCAAATGCTACAACTTTACTCAATATTTCAAATATATATATCAAATCAAAAAACAGTTAAACTTCAACTGAACTTAATTTAAATTAATTTCAGAGCTGCCCATAACTTTTTAATTGAAATGCGCAATCATAACATGAGAAGTGCAAGTTTTAAGTAAAACTCTGATGAATATTTGAAAAATATTTATATTTCTATGATTTCTTAACTCAATTTTAATTATAATATGAGAAGTAAAAGTTTCAAGTATTCAAATTACTATTAATACAATAAAAAATAACTGAACTTAAATTCATTTTAGAACTTTCCATTTCTTTGTAATTGGAATATAATTTCAATGTGTGAAGCAAAAGTTTGAAGTATTTGTTTATTATCACTGAGAGAGAGCATTCAAGCTTCGACTTGACTGGCATTGACATTTTCCAAAGTTCTCTTTTAAGTTTTTGTTGTTTTTTAATAAGTACTTTTGGCAACGTGCAGGCGATTGTTGCCGATGTTGCCGATGTTGCTGCTGTTATTGTTATTGTTTTCTTACTTAGACTTTGGACGAGCCGAGTCAGGTTCACTTTCACGTCCACGTCCACGTTTCCTTTTTAATTTTCCTTCTTGCTCGCTTTCCAGTCTAATAGTAGTTGTGTGCCTCTCAGAAAGTTGCGAAAAGACTTTGAGCTTATTTTTGTAGGCAAGTTCTCGTTCTGGCTCTGTTTTTGCTTCTTAAAGTTGTCGCCAACTTTGACAGATTTCGCTCGTTCAAATTGCACTTTTCAATGGTATATGTTGATCAGTTTTAAAGGTAATATGAGTATATCCTCATATTATAAATATGAATATTATATAAATATATGTGTGTGTGTGTGTGTGTGTGTGTGTTTGTGTGTGTTGAGCTGGGTGTCAGCATAATCGTCCTTTTGATTAAACGCAAACAGCGTCGCACCAAAATTAGTTGACATTTATGCAAATGCATGTCGGACCTGGTCCAGCCCGACCAACACGCCCCCCACAACCCCCCTCCAACAACAACTCCAATTATACAACCTACACTTCCACTACCCCTACCCCTACCTTAGGCCTACGCGTTTGGTCGACCTGCCTTATCGCACTTTCAGAGCGTAGTTGCTGTTTTAACCCCTTGTTGCCCAGGTCCCAGTTTAAAATCCATTTAAAATTTTACATTTCTGCTTCTCTTCTTCTTCTTCTTTTTGGTGGCTTTTTTTCTCTCATTTCTTTTGATGCTTTTTTGTGGCCGCTGTCGCAGCTGATGATATTTATGTGCTTTATTCTCTTGTCTTGTAACTATATGCAAACCGTGTGTAAAGAGGGAAGCGGGAAGTTTACAATATTCATGTTCTAGACATCTGCGAACCCATTATGTATATATATGTACGCATGTTCTCGATCAGAACAACGAGTCCACTCGATTTAGCCATACGCTCGTCTAGTTGAAGTTCTCCTTCCCGTCCATTTTAATCAATACAGGGTATTCTGAAAGTCGGACAAGGAAACTTGTTACTTGTTGTTGATTTCCTTTTTTAAAATAAATATAAAAAAAACGCAAACTTCGTGCTTACGCGTAGATAAGCAGCACATTTTTTTTTTTTTTTTTTGCTTATTTTTCTTCTTTCTGTTTTATTTCTTTTGCGCTGATTTCAATCACAAATTTCACTTTTAAGTTCCTTTCGCTTTATCAGCAGGTTAACAGTGGAGAGTGGACTACCTTCTGTCAGTTGCATCAACCAGCAGCCAGCCACCTCAAATGCAACTGACAGAGGGTACAATACTCTCTCGACACACACACACACACACCCCACACACACACACACACACACAAACACGCTAAGATGCCACGAACTTTAATGACGTCACGCCCGCTGTAAAATGTAATCATCAAAGCGTGTATTTTACTCGCTTGGTGTTACTTCTTACAGTGAGTGCGACGGCCACACGTCCAACGGAGGAGACTGAATCTAGTGTGAATATGCTAAAAGACAGAGAGAGAGCGAGGCAGAACACACACAGAGAGAGAGAGAGAGAGAGAGAGATAGTGTGAAAAGTGAAAAGATTTAAAAGTGCAAAGTGAATAGTGAAAAAAGAAAAAGGAAAACGGAAAACGGCTGTGGATTGAATTGAAATGAGCAAGTGGAGTGAATTGAAATGAGATGAAATGCATTGATGGAACTCTTGCTAATGCGATTATCTAAACGTGATGTGTACTAGTGCACACACACACACACACACACGCACACACACACGCACACACACACGCACGCACACACACCCAATCACTCAGCGAAAAGAAAAATAAGTTCAACACTTTTGTACAATTCATTCATGAATTTTCCTCAATAATTTTGCATCATTTTCTCAGTAGTTCATTCTAGAAATATTGAACGCCTGAATTAAAATATTCGATGTTTGTCGAATTTGGAAAACGGCTTGCAGTGCTTGTCAGATTTTAATAACATTTCTTTTGAGTGTAGTCGGTTGCATGACTACTCGGGACACTGCACATGAAAAACTCGGTCACGTTGCTGCTGGCGTATTGAAAAACGTTTTCTCGTTTTTCCTCTCTCGCTTTTTTTGCGTTTTCCCTGAGCTGTGGTCTACAAATTGCTCTATTTTTTTTTTCGTTTCCTTTTTTTGTGCAACATTGTCATCGAGGTTCTTTTCAAAACAACTTTCATGGTGGGCATGTGAAAACTGTTCTCAATAACTGGCTAATAAACTGGTTCAATATCAATCTTGGTGAACATTTCCGAATTCCCAAAATTGAATTTAATTTCAATTCTCATTCGTGTAAAGCTGATTCTCAATTTTCGAATCTAGGTTTTTTTTGCATATATTAAAAAACAACAATATTCGAATAGCTGACAATGGAACGTAATTATTTTGGAAACGTATTTGAAGTTCGGCTAACTGTAAGCAAAACATTTTCTACTTTTGTGATGGATTTTTCTGGTTGTTGTTGTTGTTCGATTTCCGTGTGCTTTATCAATTGCGACAGTTTGATGTTGCCGCCCATTGCTGTTTCACTTGACTTGTGCCTTACGCTTTTTTATTGAACGGATTCCATGAACATGGTCAACGAATCCTGGCGAAGAATCCGAAGACTACACTCAGAAAAAGACTACACTAAATAATTCTAAAAAAAAAAATAGAAAAAACAACATATTTTTGAGATTGTTGATTTATGGCAAAACTTTCCAATTTTATAGATAAATATTTTTCATATTTAGAAATTATTTTATTTACTTTGTAATTTTTTGGAGAATTTTCCTCAATTTAGGTGGGTTTTTTTTTGGAGTGTAACAAATCCAAGCAATTGCTACTTGAAGCCAATGTCCATTAAACCTGAATTCCACTGCTTGGCCAGGCAATTAGCAATCGACCATCATCAAATGCAAATAAGCCCGAAAATAGAAAAGGCAGAAAAGTAAATTATTCGTTTTTTTTTTTTTTGGTTTGGTTTGGTTGAAGCACAATGTTGACCGTACTGTCAGCACTTTCCATCCAAAATGTTTATAATGTTTATTTGCTGACCTTATTGTCGGCATTGACATCATTAATGATGCCTCAAGTGTTCTCCATTTAGGCTCAACGAGCATCAAGAGAACAAATAAACCAAATGCCAGATATATGTATGGATGGATGGATGGATGGATGGGACTAGGGCTGGGGTGGTTTGTCTCAAGTGCCAACAACAACAACAAAAGGCGACAACAAAAAACGCGTTAAAAATCACGCCCCCATCCCCACAACAACAACAACAAGAACAAGAACAACAACATGGAAAGAAAACAAGAGGGAAAAAAGAAAGGAAATACGAAACGATGCGCAACACATTCAAATAGAAAGAAAAGATAACAAAAGTCAAATGTGTTCCTTGACTTGTCACAGGCCGTTAGCCGGGTGCTTTGTGGGCGGACTCTACCTCCTCCTCCTCCCCCACCCAATGACAACGACAATGACGAGGATGGTGGCACTTAATTTTCGAGCATTGAGCAAATTTGATGTCCTCGCTGCGATACAGAATACCCGACCGAAAAAATCAAAGCAAATTAAAGCAAATACCAAATCGAAAAACTAGAATCAGAAAAACAACTTGAATAATCTCTAGTTTCCGACTGAAGTGGAATTAAAAAAAAATAAACTTAATGTTGAATCAGAATGTCACTTTTCATGTTGGTCTTATTCCAACTCAAAAACAAATTCAATCAAATGCCACATTGAATATGATCCATCTACTGACTGCCACAAAATTACAAATGAGCTTTAATTTACATCAGCATAGCTTTCAGAAAGAGAGAGTGAAAGAGAGAGAGAGACAGAGAGAGAGAGAGAGAGAGAGAGAGGGAGAAAAAGGGTGCGAGAGAGACAGACATATCTATGCATCACTCTATGCTTCATCCAAAACTGCTTGCAACAAGATTCTCATCAAATTAGTGGATAGTCGATCAAGCCATGTCCGTCCGCCTGCCTGTCCAACTGTCTGTAAATTGTAATTAAAACCGCCGTTTAACCAATATCGATAAAAATCGATCAGCGATCAAAATAAAAGCAACAATTTCTGTCTTGTGTGATAAAAGACTTCAGTTCGAGATATCTTCTTCTAGTCGAGCTGTCTCTCAACTGACGCAAATTAAATTGGTAGATTAGCTTTGTGTTGCACCTGCAACCAGACTCTGTCGCTGGCTCTAAGATAATCAAACGCAACTGCTGGATTGTCGTTGTTGTTGTTGTTGTTGTTGTTGTTGTTGTTCTTTGACATTTATAGTGGCTGTGTGTTGTGGAAATCTGCTTTTGTGCTGAGCGCCCGAATATGAAACCGACAACAGAAGCATTCTTGCCACCGCAGGACACTGAATGCCACACAACTGCTGATATGAGCGCACTCACATACGCATACCAATCCAATGGCCGTTTGCCACTTGCTACTTGCCACATGCCACATGCAGCAGACCTCCTGTTGTGTGCTTTCCTCTTATTGTGCAAGTGCAAATCCCTTTGAAAGCGAATAAATGAACGGATTGCATACCGGCAAACGCATAACGCCAAAAAGTGCCTGAGAACAATTGAACATTCCGCCAATCTCCGCACCAACCCGCACACCCCCTCTTCGACCGCACTCAGCCCTGAGCTCGAAAATATTCGCAACCGCAGCTCTCACGTGTTTCTTTCACTGTTTTCAACAGCCATTGAGTGAAATTTATGAAATATGCGAAATGAAAATAAAAAAAATTCTTTTTTAATAAAGTCAAAAATGTGTTTATATAGAATTTCGATCAATCAATCCAATTTGAGCAAACTAATCAAGTTTTCAAAGCTGCAATTCGAAGTTTTTATTCCCAACAAGTGCCAATTAAAAATAGGAATTTTTTAATAAAGTAAAAAAGTGTGTTTACAAAGAAATTCGATTAATCAATCCAATTTGAGCAAGCTAATCAAGTTTTCAAAGCTGCAATTCCCAACAAGTACCAATTAAATATGGGAATTTTTTATTTCAGTTAGCCAAAAACAAAAATAGATGGAAATCGGTGAAGCTCCAACTCAAAAGCAGTCAGCAGTCAGCAGCAGAACACAGGCAGACACGGACACAGATATTCCATCAATTTTGAGGCTGGCACTGACAGATTGAATGTTCTTGCTGATGCAACCGATTATATGTAAACGCCGCGGGGTTTTTTATTCGAATACGAATAGAAATAGACGTCGCCTGTCACCTGGATTATGACGCACACAAGTTTCCGCAATTGCATATTCTGAGCGTGTGGCGTGTATTGCATAAGTGAGGCCTGGGGTTAGCAACTGTGCAACCAATTATGCCGAGTGTCGAAACCGCAGCACTTTATACACTCGGAAAAAAAACACAAACAATCTAAAAACTAGAAAGTTTTTTTCTAACAAATAATTTCTATATATTAAAAAATGAAAATATGAACTGAAATTAAGGAAAGAAAAACTGTTATTTTGCGAAATATATTTTCGGAATTGATTTTTCTTTCTGAGTGTATATGTATGCACAGCGGGGATTCTATTGGAATAGGAACCGAAATAAAAATAGAAGTATTGTGGGCTGCCACTCGCCTGTCACCTGCAGCACACCTGACACACATGAATTGTCACAATTGCATATCGTGTGCGAGTGGCATGTATTGAATGAGTGCGGCACGGGGCATGCCAGCTAATTAGCCATCGATAGCGTGCATGCAATTCCAATCGATTGCCACCGGCTGCTTGCCACTAACTGCCTCCCTAACCCAATCCGATTTGTCCGCCAAACTCGGATCGAATTATTTTGCAACTCAGTTGGCAGAATTCAAGGTACTGCAAAATGTTGACGAGCTGCAACTATGAAGAAGTAACCGTTCAATTCGAACAAGGGCATACTAAGCCAGTTATATAAATATAATATATATATATATATATATATATATATATATATGGATATTTCTGATGTGGAACATTTACCTTGAAGTTGTGAAAAAAATACATTTGCATCGAGTAAAGTTGAAATTCAGTTGAAATTCTGTGAAAACTATTCATACCTGATTTGAGGCACTGTGTTCCAACCAGAAGTTTTCTGCCTTTGTTTGCGGCTTTGGGCAAAACCAGAAAACTAACAAAACATTTCACCATTTGCGAACACAACATTTGCGCATCTGTGCATCATTCGTGTGCAACTGCAACTAGTCAAACTAATTTTGGTCCGTTCGTCCGAACAGCGTACATATATGGTCAATGTAATCCCCAAATTAAGCATGCGAACTTTTAGTACATTGAATGAATGCATACACACACATACACACACACACACACTCACACACTCACACATGCATCCTCTGAGGGAGGCTTGTACTTTTAAGATACAATTTTAATGATGAAATGTTTGATAAATCCTTCCACATTGAAAACAAAAATAAATGATGGAAAAATAACAAGCAGCGTTGGTAGTTCGAATTCGAGTTCGAATTCGAGTTTTCAAGCATGTGCGGATTGACATTTGATTGACAGACGACCCTTAAGCTCATGTATATATGTATTTAATGTGTATAATGGGCGGGCATTGACTGGAACAAGCGGGCATAGTTTAATGGCCAATTGCCTTGTTGGTTGTGGGGAGGACGCAAAAAAGACAGCTCAAAGAGTGGCCAGCCACGCAAATGCTAAATGCTAAATGCTAAATGGTAAATGGTAAATGGAATGTCAACGCCGAGATTTGTAAGTAGCTATTGCCCAATATCGATCGGCCATAGCTCTGGTTACTCCTATTGCCAACCGATAACCCCTCCAGCAACTGAGCTCAATGAGGAAGCGCCAATACTTCAAATATGCCTCAGTGCGGAAGTGCGGCAAATGGATCATATCGAATTACGTGAAAGACTGTGAAAGACTGTGGAAATTCAAGAATTTCTCTGCTTGCGAAAATGCTTTCCATTTACACTTTCTCTCTCCCTCTCTCTTTCTCCATATATATCTGTCTCACGATTTCCCTTTCTGTTTCACTTTATTCAACTAAACTTAAAGATAAGTACAATTTATATGGCATATATATAGAGATATACTTGGATGAATATTGCTTGATTTACTCGGCTGCTGATGCTGATCAGGAATGTACATACATATATATAATTTATGTGGTCGGACATGCTCTCCTCGTTTCTATCTCAGTTTATATTTATTGCGCTCACTTTTAGTGCATTAGGCTCTAGGCCAATCTGGGGTAAATCCAATTTGTCTAAAATGCTTTACTGGCCTTAAGAATTGGATGTGTTGCACATTCAAAAGTTATTGGGTGGATGGGGTTGGAAGGTTGTGGGTTTAGTCAACGAACAGCTTTACACAAATTGAGACTGAAAAGTGTCTGCTGTATAATTATGTTAAGTCTCAACAAATAAGACGTTGCAATATTGTGGCTGTGTTTGAGACTAGCTTACTTAATTCTAAACAGCTTTCGGCATGCCTGAAACTTTCTTGTTGCCACATGTAGCATGGAACATAAGCAAGAAGAACAACCGCAGAATAGGCAACAGCAGCCGCAACAACAACAGCTTTCATAGCCTACTTAGTGGCGCACATTGCAAGTTATTCAAATTTGAATCAGGTCATGTTCCGTAATTCGCATCTGGATCCGCATCTGTAGCACATCTCCACAGCTCCAACATCTTCTTTAATGGCTATCTCCCGCAGTGTGTGTGTGTGCGTGTGTGTGTGTGTGTGTGGTTGCGAGCATAATTGTTCTATAGTCGTCACTCGTGATTAGAGATGCGCCCGTGTCGGATTTCAACGTGCCACAAAGTGCAAACGCATCCCAACCAAATCTCCACAAAAACCGAACTGTTCATATTAAATAGAGATATATATATATATATGATATATATGTCCGTCTGTTTGATCAAGGTTAGATCAAATAGAAGTAAATTACTCGCTGTCACTGTAAATTGTTCCAAGACCGCTTGCAACAATAGAGACATAGACATAACACAGCTACACTCAGAAAAATCAAGTGCTTGATAATGCTAGATAAGGGGTTAACTTTGTCATCGAATTGTGCGTGAAATTGAACGAAGAGTCGATTGGGCGCTCAGCATTTTTTCTCAGAGTGTATGTACATGATACATGCTACTTGCTGCACATGCCACGAACATGTATGTATGTTTGTGCTACATGCTACATGCTACATGGTTGCGGCAAACACGAGCCTTAATTAGATCACAGTTGGCAGCCGCAGAGCATTTTATTGCCAACTTTTCTGCCTCGCACACACACACATTATGCTCAAGCTGCCACACAGCGAGAGACGTGGCACGGAACAGGGGACAGGGGTCAGGGTTCACGGGTCAGGGTTCGCTTGTCTATCAACGTCTTTCAGACTTCATCACGCATGCCAGTTGGGACGAACCCATTATTGAGCAACTCGCGGTCCGCATGCCACATGAAATTTGCACGCGCAATCTGTGTTTGAAACTTGGCGCTATTTATGGTTTATGTGGCACAGCTGCTGTGCTGCTGTGCTGCTGTGTGTTGCCCCAGTGTGGCACCAATGCGCTTGCCCCCCCTTTTTACAATGTGGTATTTGCATTTTAATTGAATTGCGCTATTATTTTATTTATTTATTTTATTAACACCACTAAATGGAAGAGAACGTGCCACACAACCCAAACCAACTTCACTGTTCTTCTTGCAGCTGTTGTTGTTGCTGTTGTTGTTCCTGTTGTTGTTGCTGTTGTTGTTGCTGTTGTTGTTCCTGTTGTTGTTGCTGTTGCTGCAAATTTTGGTTTATTTTGATCGCAAAGGAAAAACAACTCTCTCAACTCAACTCTCATGTGTCCGAAAGCTAAGTGCTTGTTAAGTGGCACTCAGAGCACAACTTGCCAAAATGTGAAATGGACGGTGGAAAATGGAAAATGGAAAATGTGGAAACCTGCAGGCAGCAATTAGAATAGAGTCGAATTTGAATAACCTTCTATAAGCTAGATGGTTTAGTTAATAATTGTTATTGTGCTGTATTTGATATTATTAGTCATAGTAAAATTAGTTATAGAACTCGAACATAATATTAGTAATGGGTATCTTCCAGCTTAATATCTGCTTCGATTTATATATTATTTGAAAATAATATTAGTAATGGGTATTTTCTAGTCTTATATCCGCTTAGATTGCAATATTGCAATACTAAGACTATTTGAGACTGCTGCAAATGAAAAGTGAGAAGTGAAGCAGGCCACAAAAGCAGTTGGCTCATGTTGCATGGAATTCGATAACACATGCCAGCTGGAGTCCTGATGGGATTATCAATCCTTTGCCGAGCAAGCGATGCAACAATTCAGTTGCAACTCCATATTGATTGCTGCACTTAGGCAACAAATTGCCCTGAATTTTAGTAAGTTGCCACACTTTTGGCGCTAAAGGAAGAAGAAGAATTCATTATCATTCGTTTTTTAAGATTTCACTTGTACAAAACATTTTACCCAGCAAAAACATTATATTTCCGAGATTGTTGATTTCGTGGCAAGACTTTCGAATTTTTAGAAAATATATTTTCTGTTTTGCCTTAGCATTAAATTGAGAAATGATTTGGCAATCGCAGGCAGGCAATCAATATATTTAATTATATTGTGAACTGGGTTAAATAATCAATTTTGTGGTCATTTAGAAGCAACTGGTGTCCACAATGGCCAATCGAAGTGTTGAAGTGTTGAAGTGTTCTCAATTGCATCTTGAAACTTGAAGTGGTCCACTTAGCACTTGTTGGGAGTATGGCTTAAGAGAGGCACAAATCATTTTTGTGCACTTGTGCATATCAAATGGACATTTGAATAATTTGGATACGTTTTCATTTGTTGTTGTATTGCAGATGAGTTCTGTGAGGAATATCCTCATAGCTTGATGCCCACACCCGGATATTGGATTGAGTGTTCGCGTCAAAAGATAACACTCCAAACACCGCACGCCATCTGGGATGAGAGCGATTCAGAGCATGAGGATGTTCGCGCCGGCAGCGCAAGCGATGCGTATTTGGAGCGCGAGTGCAGTGATCTCTATGAGGACGACGAGGATTCGGAGGCGACTCCCAGCCCAAGGAAGAAGACAACCATCGAGGAGCAATGGGATCAGCAGGGCGCTTTCGAACTTATCTCAGTAGAGCAGGAGACCTATGAGAAGTACTTCTATGGTACAGAACATTGGAATTACTTCACCAGTGATGAGGATCTGGGTCCCGTCATCCTATCGATCAAACAGGAGACGCTCAACGGACGCGATCAATTCCGAATTCTGGTTCGCGCTGGTTCCTACACTGTACATGGACTAATACCGGCCTCCTGTGTATTTGCCGATAGGTATAAATCTATATTATCCATGACTACTATCTACTATATGTATATATATATATATATATATATATATATATGTATGATTCTATAATCCAAATTCAATCTGCAGATATAATCGTGAGGAGGTTGTTAGATCTTTGGGCAAAGAAGTTAACTTAAATCCACCATTAACATTGGGACAACTACCGGATACGCCAGAGGAACTATTAAAATTAGACCAGGTATATACTCTATATATACTTCACCTATTACTAGATATAATTGATTATTATTTTGTTTACTTACCCTTTAGGTTTTCATAAAATCCGAACTTAAAGTCGGCGTCATATTTGTCAAAGAGGATCAATATTCGGAAGAGCAAATTTTGGACAATAATGAAAATTCAGCGCTCTTCGATGAGTTCCTAACGCTGCTCGGAGATCGCGTGCGACTACGTGGATTCGATAAATACAAAGGAGGTCTTGACACAGTGCACGACCTAACCGGTATGTGGATCTATATGCACAAATCCAGATCTATATCTTGCCGTCATTCGTTTCGAGTCATAAGTATGCACTATTCTCTGTTAGGTCTATTCTCCGTTTACACACACTGGCGCAACATTGAGATCATGTTCCATGTGTCTACGCTGCTGCCCTATGAGAAGCACGATCCTCAGAAGTTGCAACGCAAACGTCACATTGGCAACGATATCGTCTGTGTGGTATTCCTTGAAGCCGACAACACACGCTTCAGTCCAGCTTGCATCAAGAGCCACTTCTTGCACACCTTCATTCTGGTAAGCCATCATTAAACATAAGCTTATCTCAGAATCTGAATGTATATATATATATATATACATGTACATGTATATATATACATTATACATAATACATCATGTATACCGTTACACTTGCAGGTGCGCGTATCGGCCCGCATTAAGCACAAGCCGACCCGCTACGAGGTGTCTGTCGTGACTCGGGACGAGGTCGGCGCCTACAAGCCCTATCTGTGGGAGCAGTCGGTGTTCGAGAAGGGTCCCATGTTTCGGTAAGTTGCAATTGAGGTCCACTGAACGAGCAGCATGTCTATTCTTATGCCCCCTTCTCCGGCCCCCACCCCCCGCCACGCATACATTTGCCATTGTTTAGCGAGTGGCTACTGACGAAGATTGTGAATGGAGAGCGTGCCTCGTATTCGGCACCAAAGTTCGCCCGGATGCAGGAGAGAACTCGCTCGCAGATGCTCGAGGATCTGGTGATGAATCTATCGAATCATGCAGAAACTGGCCAAATACCGAAGCCGTACAGACGGGGCTCCTGGCGACCCATTGGTGAGGATGAATATTTCAAAATGTTGCATGCCAGAGTATTAGACAACAAACAACAACAACAGCAACAACAGCAACATGAACACTACAGCAACTGCTGCTATTGCAAAGAACAGCAGCAACAACAGTTGACTTTGGGCTTCGACAGCACACACACACACACCACACACAACAGCAACAACAACAGCAACATCGCTGTGCAACTACAACCGCAACAAGCGCAGCAGCAGCAGCAACAATCAGCAGCAACAACAAGCATCCTTCGCTGCAATTTATGCTGTGGCTCTGTGATGCACCTCTGTATGCAACATAGTATGTGTAGTCGTAGTAGTACCCACACACACACACCACACACACACCACACACACATTCCCGAACAAACACAGACCTTTATTGAAATTTGTACACCTTCAAAAAGCGCTTCGCAGTTTTTGCTAGACTGCATTTGATATTGGTTGAGTTCGCCTCGCTTTTTTGGAGTTGTGCATTCGAGTTCAATTGAGCTAGTTCAGTCGAACCAAGTGTTCCTTTTGTTCCAAACATGTCTCGTTCGTTTTGCATACCAACTCTCGAGCAGTGTTGCCAGTAGCACGTGTACATATGAATAGATGAATGATTCATTCGTTCCCTTCACTCTCTCTCTCTCTCTCTCTCTCACACACACACTCTCCTTCTCTCTCTCTCTATTTCGATGCTCTGCTCGCGGCATGAATGATTGTTTTTGCCTGGTTGTCGTTCCTGTTTCAACTGCCGTTGCTGCCATTGTTGCCATTGTTGCTGCAACACTTCCGCACGCCATGCCACACACACACACGCACATACACACGCACACTCACACGAAAACAGAAAGACAAGTTTACACACGCAGCGGCACACATTTGCTCACACTTCCGTTTCCGACATTAACACATCCGCCTGTGTTTGCACCCAAAGGAATCACAGAAAGCTGCGCTTCAAGCCGCCCTTTACCCGCTGCTGCCACCCACCACTACCTTTCGTCACAGTGCAGTCGAAAAAAAAATAGATGCCCTTGAACTTAACTGAATTTACTTAACTAATTTTCAAAAAAAAACTATTTTATTATTTTATTATATGGAAAAAAAAAAAGTTTTTGTTTCTTGATTCTCAGGCAAATGGCAATATTCGAAACTTGTTAGTTGCAAATCGCATGAATATTTAATGTACAGTTCTCTCTCCTCTTCTTTTTTTTGAGTGTAGGACGCTGTGACACATTCAACAGTCGACAATCTGTTTGGCTGCCAATATATCGCCCCGCCCCCCGCCAGACACACCCCTGCCACATTGCGTAGCTGAAGTTGTGCGGCATGAAAAAATGTTGTACATTTTATCAGCTGTGGTCAATCTTCTTCGTCCTTCTTCGTCCTTCTTCGTCCTTCTTCATCCTTCTTCGTCTTCTATTCATTTATTTTTTGTTGTTGTATTTGTGTTTGTATTTGTTGGTTGCGTCTTAGCCACACACTTTACATGCTGTTGTTGTTGTTATTGTTGTTGTTGTTATTGTTGTCATTGTTGTTGTGATTAGTTTTGTAGATTTGTAGTTATTTTTTTTTGGTTGCATTAAGCAAAAGAAATTTTATTTGATTTATTCATGCACATAATGCCACAATCCACAGCCACAATTCACACAACAGAACACAAAACCGTCCTCGACACCACTTTCACTCCACACACCTCTCGTGAGTCCCACCCCCACCCCCACCCCATCCCCCCTTGGATACCCCTCACTTTCGAAATGGTACCCAACATTGCCATTTTCAGTCCCTTTGCAACTATAGTTATGCATATTAAAATCATGCAAATTATTGATTGATGACTTTCTGGAGCATTTCTCCACACACACACACACACACACACACACACACACACACACACCACCAGGGAGCCTCCAACTTCCATCCCAACCGGCACACCAAACCCCGCTCCCTGGAGACTTCCCCTGCCCTCCAAAAGCAGTTTGAATAGTAACTCAATTACATTGGTCTGCAGGCAAATGTGGCAGTTGAGCATTCCTTTGAGACATATGTCCAGTTCAGAATAAGTATCTTTTAATCTATTGAATACATCATCATCATTCAACTTTCAATATTCTATTTCGAATAGTTCAGGTCAGTTAGTCGATTTGGAAAGTTGTAATTTCAATTAGATTTCTTGTCATCTTTTTTTTAATTTTGCAGAAATTATTATTTATTTTCTACTTCTTTTTTTTTGTAGACAGTTGTCTCAAATGTATGCACATTTTTATTGGTTGCAACATACATTTTTTTGTATATTTTTTAGACTTAAATAATAGATATGTATTTGCAGGTATTTTTCTAATTTATGATCTTATGTTATCACTTAGACTTAGAATAAAAAATAGTTTTTCACCATTTTCGCTTAATGTGAGTTTTTGAATTTGGAGATTTCCTAACACTTACCGTTTTTGGCTGTGCCTTGTCACAAGTCATAAGACAAAAAAAAAACCACCAATCAATCAACAGACACACCAATCAATCAGTCACCAATCAATGCGTGTGTAGTCAATAAATTAATGAATCAATCAGTCAGTCAATGCAACTTTTTTTTGTTGTCACATATACAGTATCGAGATTCCTCCGAAAAATCCCTGCAATGTTTCGCCTAAGCAGGAGAAATCCAAATCAGAATGACTTTTAGGGGATTGTATGTAAGTATTACAATTGAATATGGATTTGGGACCGTTCGACTTACGGACTTCCCTCGGTCGTTGAAATGGATTATGAAAAGAAAAAAAAATGCAACAGTTTAGGACAACGATGAGAAAATTTCAAAATTTATACAAAATTCCGAAGACATGATATCAATTCGACTCTCAATTGGCACAAAAACAATCTGGCTATTCTATATGGTGTATTGGATATATCTTTCAAAACTATAACGGTGACCAACGAAATAAATGCAAGAAGATGATTCGAAACTTTTGTTGGAAACATTTCGCACAATAATATCAAATGAATCCATGAAGACTCATAAGAAGAGCACCTTCAAAACTTTCAAGCCGAATCGTATTTCGGACGAATATGAACTAATAATCAATTTTTATGAATTTCGTTTCCGTTTCTGAGTTTCAATCGTTATCGGATCACTATTTCATGTTTAATAAAAATTAGTTGCTTTACCAAAAATTACATGATTCGATTATAAAGCCATCGAACGCACTAAGCAAATCCCCATTTACATATTTGCATATCATAACATAACCAGTAAAAAGAAACAAATAATAAATATATAAATACACAGAATACATGCCACAGCTGTGTTCAAGTGCTGCCCCCGATCCTTGGCCCAAATTGGCCACAAATTTTGCAGTGCTGACTCCGCGAGCAAATTTCACTGTTCACCGTTTCTATTAGTTTATTTCATTGGCATTTGTATGTTTTGGTCAGCTAGGTGGGTCTCTCTCTCTCTCTCTCTCTTGCTCTTTTTCTCTCTCTCTCTCTCTCTCTCTCTGTCTATCTCTCTATCTCTCTCTTTATTCTGTAAAACAAACACGAAATCATTAGACTCAAAATAGAAAAGGATAAGGAAAGTGCATAACTTGATTTCCATATGCCAGCTGCGACCCTTAAGCGTTAGTTATATATATATATACATATATATATGTATATATGTTTTTCAGTTTTTGCACAGCACAAAATACTTGTTCAATTGATTTGTTTCAATCAATTCTAGAGTGATTATTTTACATCACTCATCAAAACTTAGACTTAATTTTCGATGAGTTTTCCAAGGACTAAAGCAATCTGTTCAACAGTCCAAATGAATGGAAAACGTATAATTAATTGGGTTGCGTCCTTGAGCGCTGCCTTCGTTGTTTTTTGTTCTCAGTGTACTTTTGTAGATATGTATCCTCGCATTGGTAACAGTCAGATGAACGCAACATTTTGCGGCAAGCCTTGTATGATTGATGGCATGCAGAGACTTCAGCTCGTCCCAAAGTATTTTGTTGCTTATGTGTGCAAATATAGGCAAATACATGTTCCATGTATGTGGGCAGCAGGTGAAGGCGACTGCGATTCAGAGGCCAAAAGGTGTTAGCTACCCTCTCAATATATCCATAGGGGTTACAGCAAAAATTACAAACTATTTGCAAATTCATTTCAAATTTAGACCATTCTTAGCCCTTAGAGAATCATATATATATATGTATATATATATATATATATATATATATATAAGTAGAAACATAAATATTGAAATTATAATTCAAAAACAGTAGATATTTTTAGATATTTTTATTTCGTTAATTTGCTTATAAAGAAGACAATTACAAATAATAGATTTGGCTATCCGAAATCGGAATTATCTAAGGTGAAAGTAGAGATTCCTGGTAAATAGCTTTCTGCAGGGAATCTCCCAGTCCAGCATACCCCATTTACCACTTTCACTACATCTGCCCAATATATTTAAGAAATTTGTGAATGTGTGAATGCCTTCAACTTATCTTAAGCGTTCCCCAAAGTCATCATACATGTAGGATAGAAAACTGATCCCTTTCAGAAATAAATAATAGTTACAAATATGTGGGAATGTACCTGTGCATAACTGTTCTCCTATTCAGTATGCTAAATTCAGATATATCCATAATTGATGTACCTGGGATGCAATTTAGAACTTTTACTCTCTCTCTCTCTCTCTCTCTTTCAACTCTGCTGTAAATGATTTAAATATACTTTAAAGGGGTTATATTCAAAATTGTATTGTTTATCATTTCAAAATTATGATATTACACTTACCACTTACTTTATCTATTCTATAAGTTTTGAGAAATGTTTATTTTCATTATGAAATTGGATGCTTAGAAACATTTTATGCCTCGAACATTATTTCAACATTTTATTTTGTATTGTAACTCGAACAAGACCTAAACAATCGATAATATCCTATGGTAAATTTTTGTAATACCCATGATTACTTATAATAGTTTTTGCGTCGACTTATATAGACTGTAAATTAAATCTATATATGTACATATATATCTGAAATTATCCAATACCCTATATATAACAAAATTAATATGCAATTATCAAGTTATGCAATCAAAATATAATCAAATCCACATGTATATATCAATATCTAATCCAAATCTATAATCCCGTTGAGCTATTATTAGTAATTTATATATATTTGAAACAGGCCATATGAGACCATCGTCCCCGCTGCTGGATTCAGTGAGAGATCAGTTCGAGGACTATGATCAATTGGCAAAAGACTTTACGCGTGTATTCCTAAACGAAGAACCATCGTGCCTAACCAACGCCCATCTTTTCGATGTGGTCTTCCTGGTGGGCCAATCGAAGCAAAAGGCCCGCCTAATTGGCGTACGCGCCATTTTAGGTGTACGAAGTCGCGTCTTTCAGGTGGAGCTGACTAAATATTCCCCCACATTAACCAACTGGCACCCAAAGTGGTCTATAAATAATATACTTTTTTTTTCATTGAAATGGCATTTTACAGGAAATGTTATATGGCATACAAACAGGCTTTGGATCCCCACAAATACCAGTCGCTGAAATTTTTGCACGACCTGCACCATCGCTTGTATCCCCACAGAATCAGAAACCAAAATCGAATAACTATTTAACCGTACCCGATTCGGACTCCATACGGCCAAAGAGTGTCCCGTCATCCCCAATGGTAAAGCGGGCCTTTTCACGGCTGGGAACAATTACGGCTGGCTGGGGACGATCAATACGCAATAAGAACTCAAATCAATTAAATCCGGATGACAAAAAGAAATGGATATCGTCGACAGATTGTTCGAGTAAGGGTTATTATACAATGCAATGCAACAATATCGATGCGTTTCCTTGTTCTCTCTTTCTCTCTCTCTCTTTCTCTGTATGTCTCTCAATCACTATGTTTATTTCGCTCGCGCTCTCTTCTTAAACTTACTTGATTTATGTCACACACACAAAAACACGCACACACACACACACACACACACACTCACAAACACACAAACACACACACACAAACACACACACACATAATTTACGTCTTGGATCGTACGTTCTACGTAACACAATCGCAACTCCGCTCCTACTACGTATAACGTAATCGCAACCGTAACCGTTATCGTAATCGTAATCGTTATCGTAACTGCCTGTTTTATCCCTAATATATATACAACCAAACTAAACCAAACAACAAACGCAAAAAACGCACGTCGCACGTCAACTAACTTTAACTCGCATATTATTCAAATCTGATAAATGACTTGATAATATTATCATGCTCATATCATAATTGGGGTTACTCTGGTCTCGTTTATCGCTCTTCTCCTCGACCATGTTCAACAAACAATATTTATTACTATTACTATTTGATTTCCTTTATCGATTATTATTTATATTCGTTTTCGTTGATATGCGTATGCATACTGCTTGTTAATTGGCATTCTTTGCCATCAATATCATGGACGTCTGGTCTGTCTAATGCACACTCATACTCACCACTCTGAACTCACCACTACCATCTTGCCATACACCACAAAACAAACTTGCGTTTTGTATTCATATTTGAAATTGTGACCGTCGTTAAATGTGTTCTCCTTAAATGTTTCTCAACTACAAATCTCTGACTCTTATTCTGGTGCTCACCATATCTCCAACTAAACTTCAACTAATCATTTTGCACAACTGCTATTTATTCTTATCACTGTCACTCAACTTTTCGCTCTTACAATTCTTACCATATTTTAAACAAATTTATTGCTATCACATTTGCATATTTCACCACGCTGCTACTATTGTCATCTTTCTACTCTCTCTCTCTCTCTCTCTCTCTCTCTCTCTCTCTCTTTTCTCTTTCTCTATGCATATTTAAAAATGGTATTTTATTTGTCTTTACTTAATCAACAACAAAAATATTCATCAAATTGGTTAACGAAATTAAAAACAACAACATTTTCTCATCTCACGCGCCTGTCTAACCGCCACTTTGCCTCTCACCAACCACACACCCGCCCGCCCCCACCGTCCGTCCCCTGCCTATACAAAAAAAAATTCAAATTTTTGTTTGTTTTTTTTTTTGTTGTTATTATTTACCGTGCGAATAATACAAAAATAAATAAAACTCTACCTTTCAAACTGACCGCAATTATTTGATTTCGCAATTTGAATTTGTACTTTTGATTTTGATTTCGATTTCGATTTAATTTATGAATTTCGCGAAACAACTTTTACCCCACAACGAAACACCATCAAAAACCGATTACCAACACAAACACAAATAAAAACCGATACCGAAACCGAAACCGAAAAAAAAACAACAAAAATTTCCAAACCTAACAGACAGAGATAGCAAAGACAAGGATAAAGATAAGCCGGGCAGCAACCAATTGGCCGTACCCCGTCTCTCCGTCTGTGCCGATGCCCAAAAAGTGGACCGGGCCAAACTGGCCCAAACCGAATTCAACATCATCGAATTCGATCCGGATACGTTTCGGGTGCTGCTCGACTATCTGCATACGGGCACCTGTCCACTAACCTGTGTCTCAATACCAGGTGAGAAATGTGCAAAAAAAAATATCTAATTCGGCTGCTGCGATTATTAACCCTGTAGTCGGGGTGTCAAACAGGGTTTGAAACCTCAGCTCATTTCAATTCTTGATTCAAATTCAGGACCGTATCTAACAAAGAAATTTAATATATTCTAAAATTGATATTATGAGTCCATATAGCATCTTGAAGTTGGCTAATCTGCTGAACGAAAGTCGATTTTAAGTGCATCAAAATGCAAGCTAAGATTGAAAATCTCAAGTAAAAGTGTATTTCAAAAGAAGTTTCCAAATATTATCAATATTCAAATACAAAATGAAATAACGAAAATTCACATATCTTCATCCAGGTCTTCTCTGCGCCGCAGAGCACTATGATTTACCGGAATTGCTGCAGGCATGTTTCCATCATTGCAAGCAGTTTTTGCGCATTGAGGTCGTCTGCCCGATGCTGATTTCGCTGGAGAACTATTACTGGCGCTACACATCCGCCTCCGAGCTGGTCAACATGATACTGTCCTTCGTGGAGAGCAAGGCGCATGCCCTGTTCAAATGCCCGGAATTCCTACATCTGTCCGAGTCGATGGTCCAGATGATCATGTGCCGTGAGCTGCAAACACCCGAGATACGTAAATTCGAGGCGATGCTCGCTTGGGCGCGTCACAAGGTTGCCAAGCTCAAGAATCATCCCAACAAGGATACACAATTCGAGTTCGAGTGCATCATGGAGCGTTTGACCCGTGATTTAAACCTGTGCCGCATCTCGCCAAGTGAACTATTGACCGTCGTCCTGCCCTCGAAGTCGATGAAAAACGAACGAATCATGGAGACGCTGATGGTGCAGGTGAATCTGGGCACCTATCGGATGCCTGAACTGGATGTGTACCGTCAGCAGTTGCGACAGCAGGAGTCCGCCGAGGCCACCGTGCAAGTCCATCGGGGTGGATGAGACAGTAAGAATGTGAGCTTCGATTTGGAGCAGCAACAGCAGCAGCAACAGCAGCAGCAGTCGCTCTCGCTAGCCCAAACCACTGTCGCAACCACCGCGGATAATACAACAAACACAACCATATCGGACTTTGCAACAACAATATCAATCACAACCACAATCACAAGCACACCATCAACATCAACAACAACAAGAACCACAACAAGAACAACAACAACAACAACCTACAACAACAACAACACCGGCTTTACATCCACACCCACATATTGTGTCGCTGGCGCCATGGGCAAGATTAGCATTCAGTTGGATGCACGCGCCTATGCCATGGCCTCCGTTGCCGTTGCCCTCGAGCAGCAGCAGCAGCAACAACAGCAGCAGCAGCAACTGCAACTGCAACAGTTGCAACAGTTGCAGCAACTCCAACTACAGACACGCGACGCCGCCGATGAGGAAGTTGAGCTGTATGCCAATTTTGAATTGGCACCCAGCACCAGTCGCGTCGCCGCCCAAATGCAGGCGGCCAAGGAGGCCAGACGCAAGCGTTGGGCTGCCGATGGCGCCAGCGGCAGCAGCGACGGCGGCTGCGCCAGTGGCAGCAGCGGCAGCGGTCGGCGTTACTAAACTACCGGACCTAAAACCAACACCCAGACAAGACGAAAAAAAAAAGAAAAAAAAAAAAAAAAAAAGAACGCTTTGATTAAAGAAAAGTACAATTGAAAAAATCCAAATCGACGCTGACATTTTTAGCTCTTACATTCACCCTGCGATGACAAAAAGCAAACCAACAATTTGAAGAGAAAAAATACGGAAACGACGGGCGAGGCGAAACTTAAAAAAAGAAATGCTAAAAAGCATATTCTACAAGTATTAAATTTGATTAATCATATTATATACATACACATATATATAAATATACATATATATATAGCCTATTGTTACTAAGCTAAGCACCACAAGCGAATGCCGGAGAAAGAGATAGCTAGCTGGAGAAAGAGAGATGGAGGAAGTGAGTTTTGACATTTGCATAATAATAAACAAAGTTTGTGGCATTACACATTTTGGGAAAACCCCAACACAGCAAATCCAAAAAAATAATACAAATAATAAAAATAAAAAAAAAACAAAAAAAAAGGCTTTTTGATGTAAAACAAAGACTTAAGACAAATGTTAAGAAATTTTTGAAAACACGTTCTAAACGTGCAAAATAAAATCCTTTACAAATCTAACCAAAAGCATAAACTAAACAAGAAAAAAACAAAAAAACAAAAAACAAAAAAAAAACAAAAAACTGTATGTAAACATTACATACATTTATTTATATTGAAATGTACATATATTACAAAGCTGATTGTGGTGCTGGCATTTTTTTTTATAATATATAAAAAGCAAAATAATGACATATATGTGTATGTATATGAATATGCTTGCTTATTAGCAAGACAGCCAGTTATATAAGTATATACATTATCTACAAGTTTATCTGTAACTATACAGCCTACCACCATACATTATAATATCGATGTATAAACATAACCAAAATATAACCAACAACAAACACACAAAACAACAAAAAAAACCAAAATACAAAGAAAAAAACTAAAATACAAAGAAAAAAACTAAAATACAAAGAAAAAAAAACTAAAATACACAGAAAAAAAACTAAAATACACAGAAAAAAAAACTAAAATACACAGAAAAAAAACTAAAATACACAGAAAAAAAAAACTAAAATACACAGAAAAAAACAACTAAAATACACAGAAAGAAAACTAAAATACACAGAAAAAAAAAACTAAAATACACAGAAAAAAACAACTAAAATACACAGAAAAAAAAACACTTAATCGCTTGTTATGCCAACGCAAAAAAAAAATGCAATATTCCAATCGCTTGCCCTGCAAATAATAGTCAAACAGCTTAAACTAAACGCTTACCAGCAAAATAATCCAATTCAATCCAAATCCAAATCGAAATCCAATTGCTTGCTCACAAACCGAAACAATTAAATTAAACAGAAAAAATAAACTCAAGAAAAAAACGAGAGAAAAAAACGAGAGAAAAAAATAGCATAATCAAAAATTAAATACATGTGCTACCAGTTAAATAGCAGTTATACTCACATATTGGTGTTAGACTACATGTTAGTTGACTAGATGTTAGTTGAGTGGCAACGGCATATCGATTAATCGATTAATCGATTAATGAGCGAAAGCCTCGATAACTGCTAGTTGCAGCTGAAAAACCAAATGCCCTAAATGGGTACACATTAATATGCCTGGTCAATTTTGACATACGGTTAAACATTTTGTCTTACATTTGAAAGAAGTATCGATAGACGATAACACTTGACCCACAAAGAATGTTCAAAAGAAGTTGGCGAGTATCTGCCTAATGGTAGTAAATTCACATGCAGTGAGTTCATTTTCGGGCGACTTGAAATTCAACACAACTTGTGTGTTGCAACAACAATAGAAATAGTTGTAGTAGTAAATGAAAACTACAGTGCATAATAAATATATGTATGCATGTCTGCATATGTATATGTATATGTCTATGTGTTGGATCAACAATAGTAAATTCTGAAAACGTAACGAAAACGGCAGCATTTTTAAAAGGGTTTCAAACAAAATGGATCAAAATTTCAAACAAAATTAACAACAATAAATGCCAAAATTCACAACATCTTTGTAATAGATGCATACATTTAGACATATTTACGTGTCTGTATGTGTGTCTATTATCCATATATACATATATATGCTTATAAACATAATCCAACACACAATAAGATACGCAGCATAGAAAAAAAACAGCTTTGAGTGTACGATAAAGTTGCATTAATGAAAAATCAAATAGTCAGTATAATAAGTGAATGTAATGTTTAATCAACCTGTGAAATAGATTAACCACAATATACCAGTTATTCCAAAAAAACAATAACAATAGCAATAACAATAACAAGAACAAACCATGTGTGGACAGGCAACCAATGGAATGGAACTAGAGAAGGATAGAAGTGGAAGAGTTGAATGAAAATGGGACACACAATTTACAAAAGGTGAAGAACACTCAGCACTTGAAACTATATATTTAAATTTAAATAAATCAGAATTGATGTTAAGAAATACTTAAAATACCAGGTAGTAAGAGAAAAATATCGAACAACCCAAAAATACAGTGTGAGACTATTGAGAACATAAAACAAATGACACAGTTGAATCAATACAATTTTGAGAATATTGGAACGGATCCACAAAGAAACAGGAATGGCAACAGATGAGTTAGTCAACACTGGAAAATACAGTTTAATTAAAATTGAATACAATTTATTGCTAGTTAATAGAACAGCTATTTGAATACAAGTAATCCAAATAAAATCAAATGAAACAGTTGAAACTATATTTAAATGATAAAAGATAAAGATACATTTTTTTTTGAACCGAGCTTTTGCAACAGTCGAAAGTGTACTAAATGGAAACACGGCTCTGAACTTTGATTAGGCCACATGATAAACGGAGAATTTTTCCATTTGTGGCAACACATCAAATGTTAATCATTGGAGATGAAGTACATATGGTGGTAAAGAACTTGGGAAATGGAACTGTTGCACTAGCAATAAGGTGATTTGAATAATCAAATAATGATATAGTGAATTCATGTGAAATAGAACATAAGATTAAACAGCTAACTTTGGAGTCATAGAAAACCTGTGCAACATATTTTCAAGCCGAATGCAATCGGAAAACATATATTTACAAAATACACACATGGGAATAGAAAACCCTTCGATGTTAGAAAATAGCAAACAGTTACAGAAATCATATTTGAGTACATTCAGTACAGTAGAGCTCTTGATGGAAATATTTACATACAAAGCATACTAAACATATATTAAATACAACAAAATACAACATTTTGCATAATTGTAACAAGTGTTTCTAAGTGTTTGTACCTAGCGTACACCCATACTATATTAACTCTGGATGTCAAACAAGAATTACTTCGGAATTGACGAAGATCGGCATGCCCTTTCTATCAGAAGCTTAAGGAGTATGCAAACGTAGAAAGTCGAACTTTTATAGAAAAACATACAGAATCCACTTCGTATCTAATTACATTTGGTTGTGCCTACACGATTTAGTTAAGATTGAGTCGAATCAAAATTCGACGATTTGATTTTGTTCCCCATTCATTATGGAGTTTATTCCAGAGATTTGCAAGCCACACTCGTACAAAATTCAAAATCAAATAGATATACTGACTAATTCAAAATATTCTTTAATGTGTTTCAAATATCGTGATATTTATATATATATTTATAATAACCTCTACAACCATATAATGACAATGTGAATATCTTGCTACTATATTTTTGAAGAGGGTATTTGAACTTTGTGACGATACACGATATATAAAATGCATTTCTGGAGATATTATCGACACCATCAAGAATACAAATAGAATTGAGTCAGCAATAATCGCAGACTTTTCATTAGCTCAACGGTAAATCAGAAAATTTTCAATTTGGGAATGTTCGAGGTGGATTTAGACATGCAGAAATTAGCAACAGGAACAGACAGGACATGCAGTAGACAAATTTTTGATGGAAAAAGTATTTGAAAAAAGCTAAAAAAAAAATTATCTCCATGTTTTACTAAATGCCGCGTTACTCCTTTTGAGATCATCTACTCGTAACACTTACAATACAATAACCACAAAATATTGCATAATCGAAAACCGAACAAAAAATCGATCTTAAAACATACAGAAATGAAATTAATTAAACTAACTAAAATGAATGTTGTAATTTGCTAAAACAGGCTACACAAAAAAAAATATATATAAAAAAAAATTTAAAAAAAAAAAATTAAAACCTCATGACGATTTTACATAACTTATACAACAACAATATACTATATACATGCGATACATAACAATAACAATATGCCGATTGTGAGTGGTTCGGGGTCCGGGTTGGATCGCGACCAACCAAGAAAATATATGTATTGTCCCTGGACCACTATGTTTGAAACTAAGTATACACATATATATACACACAAAACATATATACTCTATACACGATAAGACAGCATCTAAACTGATCAAATTATATATCTATGTATTACTTTTTTGATGTAAATGTTTACTATATACAATATACTTATATACATATTTATTCGCGGTAATTCCAAGTTGGCCTCAGCTCATATAGCCCAATAATTGGATAATTAAACCTACAATTTATATATGTGTTTATATTATTATTAATTCAAATGGTTATATATATATATATATATATATGTTTTGGTTCTTATTGCAATTTTCGGCAAATATTTTTTGCGTGTACAAAATTCGATTTTTTTTTTTGAAATTTTATTTAAGGCTATATGATATGATGGATATAAACAATTGTAAACGACTTATGGAAGGCGATATATATTTAAAATAAAACGTTTGACGCAAAAATCAAATTCTGTTTTCAATTCGAGGGATTTTCAGAATCGAGTTGCATAAGTTTCGAATAACATAACTTATTATTATTATGATCGGGGAAAAAGTTAGCACTGCGACCTAAAAGGTCTATTCTGCCCCCTTACTGAGCCTACAGCTCTTCCATCAATCCCAACTCCTGCACGAATGCCAGGATCTTTGTTGGGTTGAGGGTTTCTATGTCCTTGGGCCTCATGATATGCTGCCCTAGGATGCTGCATCTTTTCCTGATTAAGGCGACGCATTCTGTTAGGATGTGCGTCGAGGATTCCTCCTCGTATCCGCAGAACCTGCATGTGTTGCTACTATAAATACCTAATCTGGTTAGGTGACTTCTCAGTCTAGAGTGTCCTGTTAATAGACCGGTAAGTATTCTAAATCTATTCATCCACATGGATATCATTTGCTTAAATCGCTTAGGTGGCTATAATCACCTAGGAGACTTCTGGCTTGTCGGAGTCCTGGTGTCTCTGCCCAGCTCCGTTCCCGCATCTGTTTTTCTTCGTCCCTTATTTGTAGCCGTATTGTGTGTCTTCCTATGCCACAATACGGTTCAGGGCCTATCATGGGTCTCTCTGCCTCAATTTTTGCTTGCTTGTCAGCTTCTTCGTTCCCCGCTATGTTCCTGTGACACGGAACCCATCTTAGGGTAAGCCTATTATGTTTCCCGAGTTGGTCAAGCTTGGATCTTACTTCGTGGACTATTTTGGATGTTATTTTCGTCCTATTTAGAGCATTTATTGCTGCTTGACTATCGGAGAGAATGGATATATCCGCATTCCGATAGTATCGTTTCAGGTTAAACTCCGCACATCTCCCTATATTACACACCTCAGCTTGAAATATGCTAGTGTGCTTTCCAAGGGACTCATGGTATAACACAACTTAAAATGGAACCTGAAATAAAACGGGACTTTGGATCCAATTTCATATGCCTAAATGGATCGATCGTAAGTTCAACGTTGATCAGATATCACCAATTATATTATTTAACTCAATTGCCGAAGACGAAATAAATGAAACGCAATTCAGATTTTTGTATTGAGGGTTTTTAGATCAATTTTTATATTTTATTGAATTTGTTGAATTATGTATTATAATTATTATATTTATTATAATTATTATTGGTATTCATAAGAGTTTACATTTGTTTTGCTGATTTTATTTTATTTAATGCTCGCAACGCTCATTTATATAATTTTTACAATATTAATACACATACACACGTGTATATGTGGTACATGTAGTATATATATATATATATATACATATGTATATGGTAGAACTAAAAGTGGAAGTACAGACTGATGCATATTTATACCATATACATACATATACACATAAGTATATAGTCCAAAGCTTAAACTTTAACACATAAATCAGTCGAAATGGATCATTTAATTATTATTTTTCATACTTGTTGCTTTTCTCTTTTCAATAAATTAACATACAAATAAAAGTTTTATTTTTTTTCTTCTTACAATTTTCCTTTTACATTTTTCATTACTACATTATTAACAAAGAGCAAACAGAGGAAAATTACAAATTAAATTGGTTTTTGTTTTGTTTCAATTTACAAACAGCAAATGCAACATTCCCTTTTTTGAACGCCATACATACATGTAAATATAACATGTGTACACATACATATACATGCTTTTTATTTATATACAATTTTATATATATATATTTGTAGTACAAGTTTTGCTTCATTTCGTTTTGCTTTGTTTTTGGGAATACGTAATTAAATAATTTACTCGCAGGAACAAAACATTGAGGTCGCTAAGCTGCACACAGACACACATCCACACACACACATCCACACACACACACACACACACACACACACACACAGATGTATACATGGTCATTTAGAGTTTTTACTTTTTGTATTTGTTGTAAGGAACTTGTTTCTATTTATAACAAAACAAACAATTATACATTACAATAGTATACAAAATTGAACATATATATATATATAATAATATATATATATATATATATATATATATATCCTACATATGCTATGGATATGAAGACAAAGGCGTTCAGCTTACATTTGGTAGACTGACACAAATTGCTTTTACGTTTCACCTGATTAATTCCTTGATATATTGTTTGTTAAATGAATATTTGTGTTTTTTTTCTGTTTGATATATATTTATATATATAGAGACATATTCAGATCACGCAGATCCCTCATGTCCACACTCACTGCAACAACAATAGCATAGTTCGTCAACAACGACAGCATAGAGTTCGTCAACAACAAACCCAACTGCAACCAGCGGGCCATCCGAATTAGACTCCGTCAGCGCATTTTACAAGAAGGGTAGCGTGAGACTCAAGCGGGCCATCCGACACCTCCACCAATGGGACAGCAGCGACAAAGCTACAGCGACTATAATTGGGGATATTTAGCACTGCGACCTATAAGGTCTATTGTGCCCCCTTACTGAGCCTACAGCTCTTCCGTCAATCCCAACTCCTGCACGAATGCCAGGATCTTTGTTGGGTTGAGGGTTTCTATGTCCTTGGGCCTCATGATATGCTGCCCTAGGATGCTGCATCTTTTCCTGGTTGTGCGTCGAGGATTCCTCCTCGTATCCGCAGAACCTGCATGTGTTGCTACTATAAATACCTAATTTGGTTAGGTGACTTCTCAGTCTACAATGTCCTGTCAATAGACCGGTAAGTATTCTAAGTCTATTCATCCCCATGGATATCATTTGCTTAAATCGCTTTTGATTATAGCCACCTAGGAGACTTCTGGCTTGTCGGAGTCCTGGTGTCTCTGCCCAGCTCCGTTATCGCATCTGTTTTTCTTCGTCCCTGATTTGTAGCAGTATTGTGTGTCTTCCTACGCCACAATACGGTTCAGGGCCTATCATGGGTCTCTCTGCCTCAATTTTTGCTTGCTTGTCAGCTTCTTCGTTCCCCGCTATGTTCCTGTGACACGGAACCCATCTTAGGGTAAGCCTATTATGTTTCCCGAGTTGGTCAAGCTTGGATCTTACTTCGTGGACTATTTTGGATGTTATTTTCGTCCTATTTAGAGCATTTATTGCTGCTTGACTATCGGAGAGAATGGATATATCCGCATTCCGATAGTGTCGTTTTAGGTTAAACTCCGCACATCTCCCTATCGCACACACCTCTGCTTGAAATATGCTGGTGCGCTTTCCAAGGGACTCATGGTATGATATACGGGGACCCACCACTCCAAGGTCAGATCAGTATAAACATAAACAAATCCAACTGAGCCAGCGCACAAGAGTTCAAACGCCGTCTCAGCATAAACACATAACACTCCGTCAGCGCATCTTATAAAAGCAAACAAAATCCTAGAACTAAAGACGCAGCAACAAAGCTACAACACCGCAGAAGACGCAAGTTAGATTAATTTTGTACCTCAAATGAATAACACGTAAAACTGTTGCAAATGTAATACATACAATGTAACGCGAAATTGTCAACTGAACACAAAGAAGAAGAGTGAACAGAAAATGAACTGCAAAAATGAACTGAACATGAAGTGCAAAACAAATGAACAAATGGGTGTTCCATCGAACCACACAAAAGACAGAACAAAAAAAAATAATAATAAACATATATATGTGGATGTGTGTGAATAAACATACATATAATATAAACTATTGGAAATAGTTCATAGCGATATATGCGACCCAGGCTTAAATTAAATTTAAAAAACACTCAAACTAAAATGAAAATAGAAACCAGTCAAAGCAAGGACAATGAAATGCGCGTAATCAGATCTTCATGCACTGTCGATGACAGTCCACCAATGCTTACAAAAAAATCAACCAGACGTCCAGACCTAAGGCCGGAGCCAGAAGCAGAACCTTATCCAAAGCAGACTAACAAACGCTAGGAAACAACAGTTAATAATAGTGTTGAAGCGTCCAAACTGGACTTTATACCAGTATTTTGTCGAGTTTCATCCCGACCTTGATAACACGAGGCTGCGTCGCGGCCTGTTAAGCGAGCACCGCCAGCTTTTGGGCGGGTATATATTTGACGGAAGTACTTTGTTCTGTACCACCCGGTTTGAAGAGAAGGCTGGCAGTTCAAATGGCATAGAACTCTTCACTAAAAGTCGTGCCGGTGAAACCATCCAAATTAAGATGAAATTGGTTTGGACCGTTGAAGCAGCGAACAACCAACAGTTCCAAGTCCTGAATTTGATACTACGACGGGCCATGGAGAGACTCAAGCTTCAACTTGTCTCGCGAAATTTCTATGATCCACAAGCCAAGGTTGTTTTAGATAAGTCGACACAAAAAATACAAAAACTTGATAGCTATAATAAACATGAGTGGATCAGGATTATATGCCATTAATAAGTTGGATGGCGAAAACTGTTTTTTATTTGGACGTAGAAGTACTAACGAGCAGCACATTCAAGTGGCCCAACGATACCAAGCACGGGCTTGTTGACGCACGGACCCAAGCAAAAATGCAACCCACCCAACCGACCGAGGTTACGAAGTTCGCAAATTGAAAGAAAGATGGGACAAGACAACTGTTTTAATAGAATAAATGGAGGAAGTACAACATATTAACGGAAAATCAGAAATAGAAGGAAGATTTATTAAAAAAAGTCTACTATGGTAAGAAGGTAAGCTAATATTAGTATTCCAATGAAAACCCCTAAGGGCAAATAATAGAAATTGTTTTTGTACGGATTCTATTCTATCCTGATGAACCTTGTAATTGGGATGATATGATTCTTTTTTTTTTTAATAGAAGTCGGATCTCAATGTCTTCGTTATTAGAATTTTTGGAAACAAAAGTAGTCAATTCTCTTTCCATTAAAATCGGCAAGTACAGAGTGGATCCATCAAAACTCTTAACTTTTCCAAATTTGTCCTTATGCTCATTTAAATACCTTATTCTTAAATGAATAGAGTCGACGGGAGGAGAGTATCGTACTTCATATAGGTAAACTCCTTTCTTTGGGTCAGATTTTACACCTATATAGTTACATGCCAAATTAACCGGCGATCCTTTTACTCCATTAACAGTGTTAGGATAGAACAAGCCACTTGTAACTATTTTAGACATCTTTATTTGTGATTCGTCACAAATCGCAGGTGTCTTCTTTAATGGAATACATTTGCTTCCATTGCTGCTACTGAGATCATCTGTGTGTGCTGAAATTGAAGATTGGTTCCTTCCAGTGCTAAATTGTTGCAATTCATTTTAGAAACGTCCAAGAGAATATCAGAGGAAGCAGAAATGTGCAAGAGAATAACGGTGCTAAGCATAACAAAAAGTGTTATAGATGCGGACGCGAGGGTGAAAGAAAAAATTACAAGGGACAAGAAAAAAGCAACGACGCAAGACGATCGGATGCTATACTCAGAAATGTGCAGAGTAACAGTAAAGTGACAAAATCGATGTGGTGTCTGGACGTCTGGACAGTGGCGCCACCGCTCACATGTGTTGTGATAAATCATGGTTTGTCGACTTTAAAGAGCACAAGGAAAAAATTCTTCTAGCTGGAGATAATTTCATAAGAGCCGACGGCATTGGCACTGTGTGTGTAAATTCTCGAATTTTTTGCATTGAAATCAAAACGTTTTGTACGTTAGAGAATTGCAAACAAACTTTATGACTGTATTAAAAGTTGTTGCAAATGTAACCATAATGTATACAATGTAACAATCTGGCAACTCTGTGAATGTAATATAACGATCTGGCAACTCTGATCGTTTTTCAAAATGAATTTCATCATAGCATGTAAAAGCACTTCGTTTTAGACCGCCAAATTAGTCGCGTCGTTGTTCCAATAAATATCCAACATAAACTGCAGAATATCGTCTTCTTATTTATTAACGCTGAAGAACTGATCAGTAAGGAAATTGCAACAAAAACTATGCGGCGTGGTCATTGCATATTGTTGCGGCAGGCCAATTATATATCAATAGTTGGGGCTGCCCACAGCGTCAAACGAGTGGTAGCCCTGGGTTCGAAAGAGAGCGAGAGCATTTGCGGGCTCGAAAGCTCCAAAATAACGGAGGATTATCCGAGTGGGGATAATCCGGGGAATGACCGAGAACGTGAAGGGCAAACGAAAGTCAAATTTTTGTCAGAGTGGGGTAGTAGAAGAAAAGTCAAGGGCAGGCAGTTGGCGAGAAGCTGCGAAAAGAGACGGTCGAGCGGCGGTGACCGTCACATGAAGTTTAGTTTTAAGTTTTTTTTTTTTAAAGGTTTAGTTTAGTTTTTGGTGAACGTTTAGTTTAGTTTTCGTTTGAGTTTAGTTATTTTTTTCTTTTTTTTTTGGTGAGAGTTAGTTTTTTTTTGTTGAAAACAAATTAAAGTGACGGCGTCGGATTAATAGAGCATTGAGGTGCCGATGGCCATAAAGAAACAAAGTCTGTTCGGGTTACTTCCGGAGTACCACAAGGAAGTCACCTTGGCCCTTTGCTATTCACTTTATTCATAAATGATTTTCTGTCCGTTATAAGTCATTCTCGGGTACTAATGTATGCTGATGATGTAAAACTGTGTCTGTCGTCTACTGACTCGTTTGCTGGACAGAGGCTTCAGGCTGACTTATATAGTTTTGAAGCCTGGTGTCATGTAAATTTTTTAAATCTAAATTGTGAAAAATGCAAATTGATGTCTTTTTATAGGCGATTGCCCTTTTTAAATACATATTTTCTTCATGGCAAGCCATTAAAACGCATTGAATGTGTTGATGATTTGGGAATACTTTTAGATCCCAAGCTCATTTTTCAATGCTAGCTCTTCAATTGTGCGCATGTAACTTTGACTTAAAATTGAAAAGGAAAGAATAGGCAAATCAAGCTTAAATTTGCTGAATTCAATTG